>JH156065.1:6744-18324 GCA_000226015.1 Mnemiopsis leidyi
CATCAGGACATAACACTAAAAATTAACTGGTTAGAACTTAAATAATCACAGTACTGAAATGTAAAATATAGAAGATATCCTAAAATCATGAGACTACGAGAATTATACTCAGGACTGGGGATACTACTAGTGTAGTTCCCATCCAGGTGCTATCTCAATACGCCAAATACTCTCTTTAAAAAGTCTGTACAGAGTAGCTGATAAGACTTATCTACAACAGAAATCAAGATTTAAAAATAGAAAATAAAAAAATAGGCTCATTAATATAGACTGACAAGGTGACAAATGGAACACCATGGAACACGTTTTCTAAATTTCTGCTATTTGTATTATTACTTAACATCTTTGCATAATGCTTCTTTTTTTACTAACATTTTTCCTTATATAGTGAACGATGGATTACTGAGGGTATTAATATAAGGTACTCTGACCAGGTCCCAAGTCCTGGCGACCATCTTGATGATGTATATGGATGATCTTTTTATTTTCGTTATAGCCTAAGTTGTATCATTGACTACTAATAACGAAAATTCACGGAGATAAAAAGTGCAAAATCAAATCTAAAAATAATGCTTGTAAACAAATTAACGGCTGGCCCACGGATAATATAGATATAATTAAAGGAACAATCCTAGAACAAGCAAACGTAATAGAATTGTCAACCCATGCGTGGCTCTCTCTACGTTTCCATTCAAAGCAACAATTAGCCCGAGGTCCCCAGGCAAACTGGTCACTGCATGGGTTGCATGTTTTTTACGATCCTTTCCTTGATGAGCTAAACAGATTAAAGTTCCAAAGCAACTTTTGATGCAGTTTCAAAAACATAGCAAAAACCAAAACCCTAGGCAGATGATCACTCATTAAAAAATATGCTTTGATGTATTGATATGTAAGTTTATTTTTAACTTTTATATAAAAGTTGTCTGCATCCTCTTAAGAAAGCAAAAAGTAAGGGTGCTTATTGCTAAATTTAACTTGCTCCAACCGTTTCAATAGAACGGTAAACGGATATAATCTTGTCAACCTTTTTGCGTTGTCAGACGTTGCCTGACCTACTGCTGCAACGCAAAGCAACTTTTGCGCACGTCGTGCATAGTATTAGTATAAGCCGACGCAGGCGGTAATTGCTCGAACCAAAGTCTTTTTGCGCGCGTCGCGCGCGCCACCAAAGCAGCGTAAGCATATGCATATGGTTCGATAAAATGCGTGGCGTAAGCACCTGCACCTGGTTAGCTTAAGATGAATTGAATGATTGCAGTTGAAATCATAAATATAACCTACATTAACCTTGCTAAACACGTATATCATATATCCCTGTGCAAGCTAAGCGTGAAATTAGGACGGACGCGCGACGCAAAAGCTCACATTATGTGTACTGTGTCTCGACAGGGTACGCGCAGCGCGAGCCACAGGGCTATGTTGACTTGGCAACTTACAACCTAGTACAGCTTTGTCAGACGTTGTCGCGGTGATACCCGACTCACGCAGCTAAAGCTGAACGAGATCGTTTTGTTATCGTTTCGTTATCGTTTCGTTAGAACGTTAGACGGATATAATCTCGTCAATGTCAGACGTTGTCTGACCTGCTGCCGCGAAGCGGCAGCTCCCCCGCGCGCATGAAATGGGCCGCAACGCAACGCATGGCAAGCACAGCTCAGCTTTATTAAATAAATTGTAAATATATAAATTTAAAATGCAAATGATTTATGATGCCAGCATCATCACACTTATAAGTCTCCTAAAATGTCTAAAAATTTGATATAAATATATTAAAACAAAAATAAAAAGCACCAAGACAAAATTCAAAATTAATTGTCGTTAATGAACTTCTTTTTAGCTATCATGTATCAAAGGGTTATCTTTTAGGTAACTGTTGTGCTTCATCTGAAATATGAAATATCTCAAAAGTTAAGTTTCCAATACCGCAAGTGCCCAATTTCCTAGTTTTAATCTTAAATGCTTCTAGATTACTTTTAAAATGTTTAAAGTTGGTGCTATCTTCACTTTAATTATAAGTAATCTATTCCAAAATGACATAACTTTTTTATTAAAAAAGTTCCGTTTAACACGGTTTAGCTTGGAAATCTTGCCTTTTCCAGGTTTACAAACTAAATTTAATCCTGATGTTTAAAATAGGGACTCCTTCATCAGTTTTATGATGAATAGGACTAATAGAGTTGTCACGTACACGATCTTTACCTGGTAGCAAGTGAAACGCGAGATTATCGTAACATTTCAATCATTTGATCAATGATCGATGTTCACACTCAAATTATTTGTATAATTGTAGTGTTGAAAGTATGGGAAACTTTTGCCACCCCTACATTTTTTGTCCCTTGGCGTCACTAAGTCGGACAGTATTATTCACCTATATAATTCTTTGTCCGTCGGCCATTGCTAATTGGACAATTTGATGCTCCTATATAATTTTTTGCCCGTCGACCGTTGTTATTATATTGGACTTCAATTTGTCAATTCTTTCAACAAATCTTCAAAATGCTGCCCCCAAGAATGTCCCCGCTAGCGGGGTCTGCAGGGCCGGTTGTTAGGCCACTGCCCTGCAGATTGATAACCTACTGTCGAGGCCTTCAAGCGCTTTTATGCAATTATAGACGTTAATAGCCCATTCAGAAACAGGCAACTCTAAAACAAACCGACTTTTTTACTGTTTTTTGTGCCCTGATTTAGCCGTGATGCGCGATGTGATTTAAGACAGTAATTAATATTGTTATAGACTTTTTAAACAACTGCTAATGCTTTTTGGAGTTGTCAACAATCATATATATTCCTATTCAGGTTCACTATGAATTAACATGAAATGAGATGATATTATGGATCCTGGAACTATTGTTGTGCACATTTGTGGGATCAATAGAAGTAAAAACATTTGCGGATAGTCTTAACCATTATGACAGTGTTTTAAGCGACTTTTCATCTTTCTATGACAGATCAAACTATCATGGATTTTGGCATGTCACAGAAAAATATGGAAAAAATAATGAAAACATCAAGGAGTTTTGTCCTCATGGATGTATCTGCAAATCAAATGTATTAGACTGTTCCAGTATGTCTAATACTATAGCATCTATTTCTATCCAAAAGCAGAGTTTCTTTCAAATCCAGAATTCCTCATTTCCAGATACAGTGTACCCTTTGGTGACCAAATTATCAATCATTTCTTGCACAAACTTTTTTAAGATTGAAAGTTTCGTTTTAGAGAAATTTCCAAACCTTCAATCAATTTATGTAGAGGAAACGTCCTTAGCTGCCCTTCCTGCATTTCAAAGTCAGTTCCAATCATTGACAACCATAGAAATCTATAAAAGTGAATTAGCAAGTTTGAGACAAAATCAATTGAGCTATGCACCAAATCTTGAGTATTTGAATTTGGCTGAGAATGACATTAGTTATATTGCTGATAATTCATTATCAGGAACCTCTCTCCGGTTCATTACGTTTGCAGGAAATAAGCTTACTTTTATTCCAGATGCTTTTAGAAAAATGTCAAGTACATTGGCATACCTAGGACTTGAAGACAATGACATCAATGTGCTTAGAGCTAAGGCATTATCGGAGTTGTCAGTTCTAAAACACCTCAATGTTAGCAATAATCCTATCAGAAGTATGGAAATGGGGGTTTTTGATAGATGTCCCTCTTTAAACTTCATTGAGCTTCATGGGACAGAACTAACTAATTTAGAAGAATTCAGCTTTGTGAACATTCCAAATCTTCGATATGTTAGCTTATACAGAACACCCACCCTTCAATCCATTCATGGTGGTGCATTTGTGAATCTACCAACCCTTTCGGTCATCTTGCTGCAATATAGTGGGATCAAGTTTCTTGATCACCGGATGTTTGACAATTCTCCCAATCTCAAGTATTTTGTTCTAGATAACAATAAACTTACAGCTTTTCCACATTTATTACTTCAGGAAGGAAAGTTTTCAAATTTGAAGTGGCTGACTTTAAGAAATAACAAAATATCTGATCTCAAGCATATTGCTGATGAGCAGCTGTTACCAGGAACCCGGATTTTAAAGCAAAAATTCCAGGAACTTTTCCCCCTTAATGCTAGTGCTGCATCCCTACAACAACTTGAAGTGCTTGATTTATCAACAAATAATATCGTCGGTTTGCCTGATTACTTTTTGACAGCTTTCTCAAATCTGAGGGAACTTTATTTGGATGACAATCATATAAGAGATGACCAAATTGAAGTGAACGCATTAACAGAATCATGTGTTTCACTGAAAGTGGTGAAATTGGCTAATAACAATCTAAAGTCTGTTCCAACCATTTTGTTCCGACCGCAAAACATAAGGGTTCTATCATTAAGTCAAAACCTGTTTACATTTTTAAAGGCTGGCACTTTCTCCTCATTGGCTAACCTCTCGGAACTGTACCTTGCCAGTAACAGCATCCTTACAATAGAAGATGGAACATTCCCTAAATCGTTAACTCATCTTGATCTTCAACAAAACAAGTTCAATTTTCTTGATGAAAATCAGTTTAACAATATGCCACTCCTGATTGACATAGATCTTCAGTCCAACAGAATATCATATCTACCTGACGATGTCTTTAAGAACAATGCTAAACTTAACAATGTTAATCTTAGTGGTAACAAAATTGGATGGATCAACAAAGCTGTCTTTTCAGATACACCCCTAGGTGGTCAAATCCATCTCGCAAATAATGAAATAAAGACAATTGAACATGGAACCTTCGCTGCAAAGGACTTTTTCCTATTTTCAGCCTACAATAATGAACTGTCCTTCCTTCCTGACGACTGTATGTTTTGTAATTTGAACAATTCTGGCGTAAGGATTTATTTGCAGCAGAACAGGCTGGAGATTCTTCATCCGTTCACGTTTTGCAACATCTCAAGTGTGCACAGTATCGACTTATCTGACAACCTCATTACCGATGTAATGGAGAATTCTTTCTACAACATTGGTGTGATGCATACTGTGAGTCTTTTCAGAAACCCTGTACATCTGATGGAAAGTTACAGTTATCACAAAATATCCAGCCTGACAGTTCATTCAAAACTAGATCTATCAAATGTTTCTCCTTACAATACTCTGAAGACATTTACTTTTACAGATGTATCAATCCAGAATGTTGATCTTACGTCGAATAACATATCCAAAATTGAAAGAGAAGCATTTGCAAACGTCAGTATAGCTGGCACTCTTGCCCTCTCTGATATAAATTTGAGGTTTATTGCAAAACATGCTGTTGTTGGTTATGTAAGGAATATAAACTTGCAAGACAACCAGCTTCAAAGGTTAGTTCAAGGAGCATTTGAAAAGGCTAAATGTCACGAAATTGACCTTAGCCGCAATAAAATCAGCTTTGTTGACCGAAAGTCACTTCCAGATTGTACCAACATGATCAAACTGGATAACAACCTAATTCCAAGATGGATCGACGATATCATCGTCAGTGGAGACAATCTAAAAATTCTCTCAATCAGCAACAACAACTTGGAAGAAATTGAAGAGGGCGCTCTGTCTGGTTTACAGGGTAGTCTGAAGCAACTTGATTTGAACTCCAACAAATTACCGTCTCTTAGAAAAGATCTTATTTCGAACTTCTCAGTCATTGAGACATTGAATCTCAGCGGAAATAAAATACGTCATATAGAGAATCAGGAAGGTTTGGATTCCATTAAACAATTTCATTTTTCTTCCAACAGTGGAAGACTGAAATACTTCAGTAAAAGCATCTTTGAGTCCCTTGCTGCTGACAACGGCACCACGGTAACTATCACCAACCTTTTGGAAAATCCTATTCCCTGCTCCTGCTCGAATTTTGAGGCATTTTCGCAACTTTCCGAAAATTTCCGCCTCAATTTTGATGGCATTGATTATTGCGAATTCCATGAGCGACAGTTTTCGTATAAAAAAGGTTCACCAGACTATTTCAAGTCTTCAACTCGTCAGTTAGTTTGTGAACCTCAAATTTCTAACTTTGTTCGAGTAACAACTAAGTGGGTCGATGACATCGCGTCTGAGGAACGGCTTGAGATTTCATGGAAGTTGTGGGAGGTGGCTCTGTGGAACAAAAATAGAGTTTTTTGCTGCAACGGCGATACTTCTCAAAACTGTCTGACGGTAACTCAGTTCAGAGTGAAATGTTATAGAGACGATAACGACGAATTGACAGCTGAAAAAGACATTCCAATCAGCAACCTTCAGGACTGTAATTTTGAGTTCAGCACAACGATTATTGCGTCCTACACTAACGTGTCCCTGGCTTGTAATGTTGACGTGACAGCTGAGGAGAAAGAAAGTCCAGCTTCACCATTTGCGGTCAGTAGCCCAGAGAACACTGCATCCGTAGCGGTGAATTGCCAGAAAAGGACTTTGCACTTGATGCGTCGTATTTTGACTTTGACAATAACTTTTATGATTTTCAGAATTCGGGAGATGACGATGTAATTTCCGGCTTGTCCTATTTTGGCCATCTTTTGGGCCCTTTCTTGTTTAAAACCACAACTAGCGATCATGTATCGAAATGGTTCACAGTAAATAGTGAGGTTAAAGGGCTGATTCAACAGGATTTGTGTTTGGACAGAATAAACAAAAATGAATACAAGTGGTTCGCCAGAAACTGGTACCCTCTCGATAATCTTGTCTCAACTGAAGATCTAGACAGAGACAAAGATTTCGTTGCTCACAACCTGTATTTCACCGCAAGAATATCTTTTTCTCTCTCCAGGACCGCCAAAAATCAGCAAATCTGGATCGGAGGACCGGACGACATTTGGATATACGTGGCTGGAGTGCGGGTTCTAGAGCTCCTGGCAGCAGCGGAGGATGAGGAACCTCTACCTTGTGCTCAAGTTGCTCTGACAGCCTCGGGTGTAACTATCACCTACGGTACGTTAAGTTTCGTTCAAGGTGCAAGTTCCACAGAGAGGTGTGTAGCTTCTGGTCAAACAGACAGTAACGCCCAGATCATCTTTGTTTCTGGAACTGTTTATCCTGTTGACATATTTATTACTCAGCGACGTTCTCTTTCCTCAACACTCTACATTGAGTTGAAGAACATTGAGCCGAGTGGTAGGTCCGCCGCACGGTATCAGTTTGACATGTCAGAAAGTAAGCCGCCCGGAGGTCTGATAGCGAAACTTGATCTGGAGAACGATCAGGGGGTTTCTGGTCCTTACACGACCAAGATCAAAGATGGGATGTTGTATTTTGTAGTTGAGTCTCCAACTTTTAGCTATCTTGAAGATGTCGAAGAGCAAGGTCCTAACACAAACGCTGGACTAGATATCCCTCCCTACTACAACTGTTCTGATGTCGGCCCAACAAAACTCCCAATTGATCAGAAAATCACCTCCCTTCTGGAGGAGAATTCGACAAGTCTCCTTCTCATTCTGAGAGATAGCCTCGACTTCGACCAGCTTGAGGAAACTTCCCGAACGTTTTACCTGTCGTTTTCAGTATCATTCACCAACTTTGACTTGAACTACAGTTTTACAACGACAATCCGTGTGTCACTGCAAGATTCTAACGACAATTGTCCAGTTTTTGTGGAATATACTGGTAGTCCAATGCCCTATGAATCTGAGTATGCTCTTTCGATAGATGGTAAATCTATCGTGGTAACAGATGCAGACAGTACAATAAACAGTGTAATACAGTTTTATGTGGGCGCGATAACACGACCAGCAAACGAAAGTTATTACACCTCACTGACAAACCACTATCTCCACGAGAAAGAGTATGTGCAGTACCACGTGACTATACATGCTGTGGACAGTGGGGAGAAGATATACGGAGCCTCAGCTGACATTATAGTCTCCATCAGTACTAGTTGTATCCGCAATATCGACTTTGTGATTAACAAAACGTCCGGCCAGTTCCAAGTCCTGGCACCCGGTTGGATGGTGTCCGGGTACAACAGTTCCTACTGCGAGAGTTGCACAGTGGGGTACCGGTGTCCTGGTAACGGAGTCAGGATCAAGTGCACCACGTGCGAGAGGGAGTATGAGAACCCTGGTCATGCCTGGCCCGCAGGGGTCTCCAGATCGGAGCCAGGTTGTGAGAGTCCTGACAGTGCTGAGTTCAGTTTCGGAGGGTCTGCTGAGTGTCAGACCTGTAAACCAGGGTGGGTGTGTGTGGGGGGTAGAGGAGTTCCGGTGTTGGAGGACGGGAAGTATGTAAACTCGTGTACAAATTCAAGTTGTAACACCACCATACTCGACTGTCAGGCTGGTTTCTCGTGTGTCGCTGGGGTTGCTGAACCTTGTAAAGTCGGGACTTACAACGACGGAACTTTTCTCCGTTGCCACCTTTGTCCCCCGGGTATGTTCACCAACACTACAGGATCCCCAAACTGTTCCTGCTGTCCTGAAGGCTCTGAGTCAAGTCACGGTAAGGACGAATGTAAGATGTGCGGGTGGAATGAGATATGGACTGAGTGTGGAGAGTGTAGACCGTGTCTTGGTGAGCTTGAGTGTCCGTGTTTGGGGAGCAGTCATGGTTGTTTTCTCGGACAGCAGTGTGTTAACCTGGCGCCTGGGAAGAGTCGCTGTCTCGACTGTCCGGAGGGATCAGAACCTGTAGGGAACTCCTGCTCTGATGTTGATGAGTGTCAGAGATATAGCCCTTGTTTTGAAGGTGTCTCGTGTACCAATCTGGTGAGTTGATAAGAACTAAGAAGGTTTGTTTTTAATTGTACTCTTGGTTCTTATGTTCCTTTACCTCAGGTAAAATTGTGAATGGGAGTTCTTCAAATCTTCTGTTGTTACTTGTTTTCAAACAAATCTCCAATTCTAAAATGTTAGATCCTCGAGCACAACTACCCACATTTTCAGTCTCCAGGGTTTAAATGTGGACCATGTCCGTCTGGCTATTCTGGGACCAGTCCTCAAGGTATCGGACAGACTGAGTCACAAGAGTGTGAGGATATTAACGAATGTGATCTCGAAAACGGGGGATGTGATCCCAACTCTCTTTGTATCAACACTCCTGGATCAGTCACGTTAGTTTTTTGACACGGGAGATTTATTTCACGCGAGTTTTCCGTCACGCGAGTTTCCGTCACGCGAGTTTCCGTCACACGCGAGTTGTCTGGAACGGTAGTTTTTCCTCACTCGAGCTTCTGTAACGTTTATCTTGTCCTGTTTAGTGTTTACTGTATACTGTTGAGTGTTGACTGTATATCTGATTTGCAAAAGCAGTTTGCTTTATAATTAAACCTGCCACAAACGAATTTTCATGTCAAGTGTCACGTTGTTATTGCCCTAAATTTAATTTACTGCCACGTTTTGCTGAACCAATCTTTTAATTTATCAGGATTAAGTAACAACGTGATGTTGTCAAACTGTGGCTGTCAAATCAAAATTAAACTTAGTTTTATTTCAAAGGTTTAATCTGTGCCGTCAAATGATTGGTCTAACACGGCGAAATACAATTTGATAAGTAGTAAAGAATAACTGTCAAAATAATTCAATCTACATTTCTGAAATGTTTCTCTCTCTAGATGTGGTCTCTGTGCTCCAAGAATGATAGGTACTGGGGAGACTGTGTGTGCGGAGGGAGACTTTTGTCGACTTGGGACGCACCGATGTGATGTTAACGCTATCTGTGTCTATACAGGTGGTCATGTCTTTTCTTGGAGCAAAATTTATCATCAAAGTGTCAAGTGGGAGTTATAGAGAATCTCTATTAGAGATATGCTGTTTCAGTTTTCAGTTTATGTTGATAAATTGGCATTACGACTACCCTGATACTGGTGGGCGAGTTTGTGGAGGAGGGCTGCTCATTTGTCGCTATCCACCCCTGATTTGTTGATCGCTCCTGAAATAGACAAATGTGCAACTCTCCTCCGCAAAGCCACCCTCCAGTAATTAACCTGTGAACTACACACAGGACCAGGATCCTATATCTGCGAGTGTTCTCCTCTTTACGCCGGTGACGGCTACACTTGTGGTCTGGACTCTGATCTTGACGGGTATCCAGATGAGTCTCTGAACTGCAATGACACAGTCTGTGTGTCCGACAACTGTCCCGATATCCCGAACCCTGGCCAGGTATAGTAACACAGATCTTCAGGAAAACACTTCCCTGAAGAAATGTATAGTGAAATGTTTAGTGGTTATCTTAACTAAAAATAGATTATATCTTGTATTGGGTGATATCTAATGTGTTGTCTTCTATTGTAACCATGGTAAACTTCTCTAAATTCCATGTCTCCAGAGAGACAAAGACGGAGACCAGGTTGGTGACACGTGTGACGGAGACAGAGACGGAGACACGACAGTTAACGAGCTTGACACGTGTCCAGATCACGTGGTAGCTGGAGATGTGGATACTGACGGCGATGGTGTTCCGGACGTGTGTGATAACTGTGTGGGGGCGGGGAACCCTCACCAGCAGGACTCAGACGGGGATGGAGTTGGGGATCACTGTCAGTGTTTAGGTTTGTTATCAGTTATTTATTATCTAATTAGTGTGATTTCTTATCAGTCATTAATTATCTAATTAGTTTGATTTCTTATTAGTTATTTATTATTTAATTAGTGTGATTTCTTATCAGTTATTAATTATCTAATTATCTAATTAGTGTGATTTCTTATCAGTCATTAATTATCTAATTAGTGTGATTTCTGAAGACCTTGCTAAGATTTCTCTACCTTTTAAGACATTTGATCCCCTCCGATTCGACAAATAACACGAGATGTGCAGGTTCAGCGTGTTTCTCTGAAGAGACCTGTGAAGACACAGCTGACCGGGACGGAGACGGGATCCCGGATAGCTGTGATAACTGTCCCTTCGTCCCCAACTCTTTTCAGGGGGACATAGATCGGGATGGCATTGGGGATAGGTCTGCTATTTAAACTGTTAATAGAATTGTTTTGGGTAAAATTAAGTTTTAAAGATTTTCAAGTTCCCTCCAGGACCACAAACATGACTAGCTAAATACACATATTCTCAAAAAAACCGACACCATCTTAGTGGGAGGTTATTGCCTATTCCCCCCTAAGAGATAACGCCCACCAGATGTGATGAAGATACGGATAATGACGGAGTCCCGGACCTGATAGACAATTGTCCGTATCTCGCTAACCTTGATCAATCGGACACAGACGGAGATCTACTGGGAGATAAGTGTGATGATTCTACTACCTGGCCCTATGTTGTGAGTGCTATTGTTTTGTAATGCAGCTACTTCTTATTTAGTTTAAACATATACTTATTATCATTATTATTACAATTATTATTATTATTGTGCAGCTACTTTTTATTTGATTTAAGCATACACTTATTATTAAGGTGTTAAGTGTTTAGTGTTGGTGTATTAGAGAGTTAACATTTGTGATAATACCTTTTGTGTCTATAAATGTAACCTTCATATCTCTACCCATGACTCACTGCTGCTGCAATCCACAGAATATCAGCCCAAATTTACAGAAGTCACTATATAGTGGTCTAGGCGCTACTAGTGTAGACGCTACTAATATAGGCGCTACTAGTGTAGGCGCTACTAGTGTAGGCGCTACTAGTGTAGGCGCTACTAGTGTAGGCGCTACTAGTGTAGGCACTACTAGTGTAGAC
>JH156065.1:27299-48480 GCA_000226015.1 Mnemiopsis leidyi
AATTTCTAGAAATGCGTGAGAGCGCGTGACGGCCGCGACAGTAGGTTATCAACCTACAACTTATTCGAAGCGAATAAAATGACGGGAGGGTGCGCGCTGCTGTACAAGGCCGCAACGCAAGGCAACTCATCACTTGCAGTTGCCTGGGGACCGCGTAATACCGGGTAACCCTCGAAGCTCAGATGTCAGAGCTGAACATTTCGCTAAAACGACAGGCGGATATTATTTCGTCAACCCACTTATTTTTGGTGGCGCATCATGCTCTGACCAGAGCCCTTTTGCACGCGCGGCGCTGAACGTTATGCAACTTTTTCGTCGCTGTGATACCCGACTATTGCAGCTCAAAGCTGAACGTTTTGTTAAAACGGTATACGGATAAAATGTCGTCAACTCATTTCTTCCTTTGGTGGTGCGCGTGAGTCGCGCAAAAGGGCTCTTGTTAGAGCAAAAAGCGCGCGCTAGCGACTAGATTAATTCGACATACCACAGGACTTTCCTCCGCACGCAATCAATACATTTCTACTGCGGGGTTAAGGAATATATGAACGGAAGATTGTTGTAGTATGGCGACCGTTGCTGTTGCAAACCCGCACTTCCCTGACATCAGGAGTTCAAAGTCAGCTGCCTCCCGGAGCGGGAGGGAAAATGTCCCTGTAAGTGTTTGCTTTTCTCTTTGTCCCAAATGTTATCACACATTCGTTATTTCCTGGTTAATATTCTCAACATACACATTTTGTTTCGAGTGTACTTGTGTTTTCAATGAGAACAGTTTGACAGCATTCGAGTTGTTCTAAGACTGTTGTTACATTCGAATCTATTTCCTGGAATTCTACTGACTCTCGATTCTCATTCGACACAGTATGTACTCTGTTGACTAAGCTTAGTGACTTTTCTTGGCTCACCTACGTAGTTTAACGTGCTTGTGATATCCGTTTAAACATTGCAGTACATAAAAACATTGCTGTTTAGAGATAGCCTGCTATCTGCTGACTGTCTTGTCTTAGGCAATACCTCTTGTGATCTTGTAGACCTGCGATCAGTGAAATCTCGGTATTCCTGCTACTTCTTTTAAGCCATCTGTACTCTTTAATTCCAACATGAACCAACAAACTACATTTTGTTTTTGTAGTTATTACCTAGTTAACAGATCAATGCCAGAAGGTAGGGTTTCTTCATGGTGTAAGAACAGCAATGCAGTCTACTCATGCATCAGAATCGATACAAACTATATATGATCATTGATTTTCAATTATGTCGTTGCTATTTTAAAGTAACGATGTCTTCTCCTTGGGGATGATAGCTCATAGCTCTGCTAATTTTGCAGAAAGTAGTTGGCAGAATTAGATTTATCCAATTTTGGCCTTCAACTTTGCCATGTATGCAGGACGAACAAGATGAATTGAAGTAAAGTAGTTGTGACTTACTTGTGTACAGAGTGTAGACGTGTCTTTATCTGTTAGTCGGGCGTCCGTGTTGTCTCCCTTAGGTAAAGATAACCGTGATAAACTTTAGGTAGAAATGCTCCACTAAATTTTTCTCGTCTCAGTAAATAAAGCACTGAACTAAGAGAGTCTCTGGAAGAAGATACTACGTTACTGACCTGATGTCTAGTGACCCATTCTCGGTATGCACGTATGTGCTAACATGCGTAGTTGCCATGCTCGTTGTACCAGTGATAGTTATCGTTCTAAATTAGGGAAAAAAACGATGACATATCGGTTATGGTAACTCGTCGTTAACACTGTGAATACGCCTGCCTCAATCACAATAAGCTCAATAAAACAATTTGTAGTATTTGCAGTAAGTCCTTGGTCCGTCGGGGAACTTTCTGCCTTGAATGAGTTCGATGATGATTAAGTCGATTAGTCCAGATAGCAGATATCTTTAGACCCACTGCAACTGCACTGCCGCACTGTCATTTCCGGGAAAGCCAGAATTCCGGTGGCCGTAGGTCGTGCTTGCAACCCAAAAAACCGTACAGGAACCTAACACTACAACAAATTTCAAATTTGAAACTAGTATCTTCGCACTGTAACCCCATTCCTATCTGGGGGTAAACAAAATATGTCGTGACTATAGTAAGGGGTTAGAGCCTTAAAAAGTGATCACGTAGAAATGGTAATGGTAAAGCGGTAAAACCTAGCATGGACCATTTGACTAAGCCCCTTTCTGGTTAGGCAAGTGTGTCCCATTCAAATTTGTGTAAGTCTCTGTATTTGTTTTAAATTACTTTTTAAGTATTAATGTAAGTATGGAGACTGGGTGCAGACTAAGAGTTTGTTACTTCATGGATGCTGTTTAAGCTTACTTGATCCTCTCCTTCAACACGATTCTGTTCATTTGTTCGTTTTACTCCGAACTCGGCCACAGTATCACTTCGAATTGAAGGTTATTCTTCAATGCACGTAAGCAATATTTAGCTTTGGGGTTTTGAATATCAATTCATAACATTATCAAATATGATCTCATAATGTGTGTCCTTACGAAGAAAGGGATCAACAAAGGCGCCACCTTCATTAACTCCCACATGCATGTGTAACTTTCCGTATTACTTGTCAGTGAAATGTTGGGCAGGTGCATTGTGGCTTTACAGGGCTAAGATTCTAAAACTTATAAACCGTACCTGCTTAAAATATTGAGTGGTTATTTGTTGCCCGGATCTAAAGATGGTTATCCTATTATTAATGGCTAGACTTCTAAAAAATGTTTGTACTTGAGGTAAACATGTAAGGTTTGTCGTAAATGTTAGGCCCAGATGATGAACCCACATTTTTTTACAAAAATCTGTAGCCTGCAGTATTGCTATAATCTCTTCGAATACAAGTCAATAAAACACCATAGGTGCAAACAATTTTTTTTACTGGTAGGACGATTTTAGAAATTGCGGCCAGAAGAATTTTTTCGGTTGAAGGCGATTTTTTTGTGGCCATCCATTTCTTGACCGAAACACAAATGTGTAACCAAAGCATCAGTTTCTAGCCGAAAAATCACATCGATTTGTAGACTGGAACATCATTTTATAACCCAAACATCATTTTCTAACCGAAATTTCAGTTTCCAACAGAAAAATCGCATCAGTTTTAACTTTTCTAGACGGAAAAATTAGTTCTGAACCTCTAAATAACGTCCAATTCTAGAAGAAAAGCGATAGTTTCAACCGAAAAATGTAAAATCGCTATGATTTTGAATTTCGTTTGTCAGAAAAATTTCGGTTGGAACGATTTTTGAATAAAGTAGGAATCCTACCGCCATAAAACTTAATGTCGTTTCTGTGAAAAAAGAGCCAATGGAGATGTGACCCAATGTCATGGATCACTTGGGTTTGTGTGAGGCGAGGTGCTAGCATGTGGCAATGTGAATCGATGTCATGGTAGGTGTGTTGATCAGCTGTTAATGAACGGCCTCCAGGTATATACCTAACTGCAAAACCAAAAAGTACAGAATTCGATTCATCATCATGCCTACTTCCTCCAAGTACATTGAAGGACAACGAGGATCTCTAAATCTCAACACTTGACAGTTTAGCATATTTCTGATAACTCCAGTAACACCTGATCCCTTGAGGTTCCCAGTTGTCGGTGAAACGTCATAATTGCTAAATTTACACACCTACATGTTAACTAGTTTGACAAGCTAAACTTGATAGGTTCCCAGTTGTCGGTCAGCCCTTTTTTTGCAGTGGTGTAAAACACAAAAGTTTGACTTTTTCAGTGTACTGCGTCAGGACTAAGAAGGTCGTCAAATTCACCTTTGCGTTCCACTTGACACAAGATGTGGATGACAACATTTTTCTTTAGTCCTTCAATATAAAAAAGGGCTGTCGGACAACTTTACCACATGATGAACCGGGTGGTTTGATCAGTTAATTGGGTACCCAATCCATTGATCTAGTTAAGTTTCCAACGACAACTTCACCACAAGTCATGTAATATCTAATCATTTAAACATATCACATTTTAGCCATTCTATCCAGCTTGCAACAATATACTTTGCACTTTGCAGCTGCAATTTATTTTCTTCGCCTAAGATAATCTTTTTTATGAAGGAGCAATATTCGTTCTTACGGAAAACACAAATTTGGTCCCCAATTTTCCATAGTTTTTTAGTCATGAGTTTCAATTTATTTAATGTTATTGGGACTTTATTCCAAAGGAAAGATGAAACTCCTATATCAACGAGCCAAGACACCATTCTAGTCTCGGTTTGATAAGTTTTGCATATTCTGATGTATCCTCAGTATGTAATAGAAAATCGAATTGTATTTTCCGAATGCATTATTAGTAAATATTAGAGGAACTTATTTAGTTACACTAATTGAAAGTAATAACATAAATATTATGTCTGTTTTTCCATCCCGATACTCTAATTCCTTTTGGGCTATTCTAATGTCTCAACTGATCCTAACTCAGTATCCAATCATCATTTCATATAGCTTAGGTGCACCATAGGGTCTCACTATCCTCTTCCCTTCTGGACAAATAGCAGCTCCTCGCAGGAGCCTACCTAAAATGACAGCTTCCTTTCTGCTATCGATTCGCTCATCTATTTTTCTCTTTATGTATCCGTTCGCGTTGTCCGACTTTGTTCTACGTCGTAGTTCGCTCAATAATCAAGTCATTTAATAGCGGGAAACCGAGTAGTAGAATGGACTTTAGGGTTATTCCAAGAATTAACAAATGCATTCCCAGTGGTTAGAAAATCTCATAGTAGTAGTATTTCAGCAATAGCACATGCCATTTTTAAACGACAGTTGACAAAATTGAATCTTTGAAACATCTAAATCAAATTAAAAGATTTAATTTTGTCAAGTTTTAGGTTTAAAAATGGCATGTGCTATTGCTGAAATACTACCATTTTGAGATTTACTTAGCACTACGAAAGAATTTGTTAATTCTTGGAATAAACATAAGGTTCAAGTCATTTAGATTTCTATTTCCTAGTGTTTTGGTCTTGAAATATACCACTTCAGATGGAAGTCGAAGAAACTCGACCGAAGGACGGACTGAGAAATTACTACATTGCTAAAATAGAAGAACTGCAGAGTGTTTTGAGTGAAAAATCACAAGATGTCAGACGGTTGGAAGCCCAACGAAACGAACTCAACGCCAAAGGTGGGTTAATTTAAATTTATCTCACCTTAGGGAGGGTATCTAATTTATTTTTATCTTCCCTTCGACCTACTTATGTACACACATGCCATGCGCCACGTTCTTCGTTGTAGCTTGCATATTCTTGATTCCATTGAATTTCAGTGCGAATGTTAAGAGAAGAGCTGATGTTGTTACAAGAACAGAGTTCCTATGTTGGCGAAGTTATCAAACCAATGGACAAGAAAAAAGTTTTAGTCAAGGTATTTACGTCTACAGGCTTTTGAAATGTTTCGCTTTTGTTGCAGATTTCATTCTGCACTGAGATGTCAGCACGTGCCAGGTTACGGTCAGCCTTTTACGTTTTGACTGTGCCTTCATTTTTAAATTAGCTTGGCAGACAGATGTTGTTACTATCGAAGTTACGATTGAATATTCCCCTTACAAATGTTGACACAAATCCGAATAAATATGGCGAATAGAATGGCAAATCCCCAATTCAATGTGTCAAAATCAGGAGAATTTAAAATGAATGGTAAATTCGGGCAAGTGGGAATAGGGATTGTGGTTCAGTATTTTCCTACTTAAAAAGTTCTTCTTTCAGCAATATGACAATGAAAGTGGACAGTAGCATATGTTCCGGTACATTCAACATGTTCAATGTATTTGATGTGATAGAGATACCTTCCATTGCATTCGTTCATTTCAGGTGCATCCGGACGGAAAATTCGTGGTCGATCTCGACAAAAGTATAGAGATGAGTCAGGTGACGCCCAACTTGCGAGTAGCCCTCCGAAACGACAGTTACACCCTCCACAAGATCCTGCCAAGTAAGATAGACCCACTTGTCAGTCTAATGATGGTGGAGAAAGTACCGGATAGTACATACGACATGGTCGGAGGTCTGGACAAGCAAATTAAAGAAATTAAAGAGGTATGAACACTGAAAATGTGTACAGTGCATTGTATATGTATAATAGTATATCACTGTACAAACAATATGGACAGTATTTAAGGCATGCACAATGTATATTGTATGGAGTGATCTTAATAAATGTTTATAATTATATACACCCTATACAATGCATGCTATGTCCTATGTTGTGACATAGAAGTGGGAAAACCGACTATATAGTGAACAATGATTTTTGTTCTCGTTCAGGTGATAGAACTGCCTGTAAAACATCCAGAACTGTTTGAAGCGCTTGGTATTGAGCAGCCTAAAGGAGTGTTGTTGTATGGCCCTCCTGGCACAGGTAAAACTCTCCTTGCACGTGCAGTGGCGCATCACACTGAGTGTACTTTCATCAGAGTCAGCGGATCGGAACTTGTACAGAAATACATCGGTGAAGGTTAGTTCTTGTCTGTTGTGACTTGTAAGCTATTGTTCTTTTTTAAGAATATCTAGTCACTAACCAGTCCAGTCACAAGATGTACGTATCACGCGATCCACAATGCATTATACTCTTGTTTTGAAATTCCTTTTATATACATTATTTATGCACATACATTCTGTTGAGTGTGCTATTGCATTTTGTATAAGAATATCTAATCCGTGAGTAACTTACATTTTCGACACTCGCTATTATTACTTTGTATTGTACATCAATACAATTGAAATTATGTGTATAGGTTCAAGATAAGGGCCCTTAAAAGGAAATATTGTAGCTTTATAAACTTTAAGTATGTCAATATTAATATGAATATTTCAAATATTTGTGTTTAACTGGGTTATAAGTAATCAATACACTAATGTTTTAATGTTTTGCTTGACAATCTACTTACTTAATAGTATGGACGGATTTTATTTGAGTATTTGAGAATACGATTTCCAACTCAATCATGATTTACAACCCAAGCATCATAATAACGTTTAGAAGATTGATTATTTTCAATTCCAGGATCAAGAATGGTCAGAGAGCTGTTTGTGATGGCAAGGTGAGTTTTTAACTGCAGTTTAAAATACAACTGGGTAGCTTTGTGACTGTATTTTTTTCAATCAACTTAGCGAAAATTAACTTTTGCCGCTTACTATACACACCGTTGCACTACTAAGCTTTCATATTTTGTATGGTTTACTTTACAGGGAGCACGCACCATCAATAATTTTCATGGATGAGATCGACTCTATCGGATCCTCGCGGCTCGATGCTGGACATGGAAGTAAGTGGGAAACTGGAAAAGAGGAAATAGAGTACTGAGTAACACTATCACGATAGCGAGCCATCTTATTCATGAACCCGTGACAATTACGTCACGTACTCCTATTTTAACTAGCAAGAATAGCTCCGTCGTAAAGCAAAGCAATATATTTCATCATTTAGTAACGCGCACAACGCGCGCGGCGCACAGCGAACACTGAAAAATAAATGTCATGTTTAGCTTTTGTCTGTTTGACTTCCTGGACTCACGTATCTTGGAGGGTTCTGCCATTTCATTACCTTTTCTGGTATCAGAGTGCAGTCATATATCTCATTGCAGGTGATAGCGAAGTACAGAGAACTATGTTGGAGTTGTTGAATCAGCTGGACGGGTTTGAAGCCACTAAAAACATCAAGGTATATGTGTACGACGCAATGCATTCCCTAGTTCCTACTCTCATTGTCTCCAACTATTACAATCAAAGATTTGGTCTTCAAACATGACCAACTGCTCGTACTTAGTGATTTTCACATAATTTTAAACCTTGCAGGTAATCATGGCAACTAACAGAGTTGATATTCTGGACGATGCTCTATTGCGACCAGGCCGAATTGACAGGAGGATAGAATTCCCCCCTCCTGGAGAAGAGGTTAGACTTTTCTTGAAATACATCCAAGTTTCCGCACCTTGTATTTATTTTTTGGATTCTTTGCTCAATGAAAATCTAGTTGATGGAGGACTAGAATTCTGATTTCTTAACAATTGTCCATTTTTGAATTCAAGAATCTGAAAGAGGGAATTTTGCATATCTAATAATTTCACATCCTTAGGCACGTATGGACATTTTAAAGATTCACTCTCGAAAAATGAACCTAACGAGGGGAATCAATCTGAAGAAGATAGCTGAACAAATGTCTGGTTCATCTGGAGCCGAAGCGAAGGTGAGTCCAACTCCAACTAGTTTTATGTCTATTTGGCCACCCATTTTATTTATACTTCACCATTGTGGTCGTGAGCACGAAACTTTGCTTAGGTGATGCGAGTTTAACCATCTTAAGCTTCTACATATTCGTGCTTCTAAATGTCCCTACTCTTCAGGCTGTTTGCACTGAAGCAGGCATGTACGCTCTACGAGAACGAAGGGTGCATGTCACTCAAGAAGACTTCGAAATGGCAGTCGCCAAAGTCATGTTGAAAGATTCAGAAAAGAACATGTCGATTAAACAACTCTTCAAGTAGCTGAGATATGGCCATATTGCTGTCTTGTTTGGACCGTCCTAATAGTTGCTGATAATAAATTTTTGAGCGTTTTAAATTTAAAGTTTAGCACTGACCCGACCGCCGAGAATTGTGTTGTTCACAGACTTTCATTTCATTTCCCAAAATCTTTTTCTTGGGTTCAATCTGCAATTGAGATGTAGGCGAGCAATTAAAATGGGTGCTGCGAAAGTTTTACGCGCAGTTTATGAGCTAAGTTGTCTCGCCTTATCCGTATATCACCAGTACTGCATTGAAATGGCTGTGACATGCGATGAATAATCAAGATATGTTATTGTACCATAGCAGCTCCTATTCTCAGAAATAATGTGGGTGTTTTGTATTAATTAAATGTCGGTGTCAACATATTATATGACCCATTATGAAAGTTATGAAACAGAACCTCTATCAAATAATATATTGAGCCACACTTTTCAAAAGGAAGTCCAAAGTAGTTATTGTACTGGTTACAATAACAATAACACTATATTAAAGTAGTGCAAAATTTGAAAGTTATTTGTATTAAATAGTTATACAATAATTGTAAAAACTGTTTTACTTTTAATTATTCGCACATCACTGATGAGTTATACTAGGGCAAGCGTAAATTTTTTGTCCAGCGTCTTAACAGTTGGCAGTAGGGTACAATAGGACCTACAGGTTCTAGCCTGTCACTATTACAATCTAACACAGAGTGTCCTGTAAACATTTGAGAGTGTATTCGGACTAGTGATAAGAATCTGGTACTGCCCTAGGACGATGTGGAGAGTCCGGCACTATCTAGAAAACGATACAGTTAGAAACTGTCATAACTCCTGAAAAACATAAACACGTGGCTTTACCATCTGGCTTTACCATCTGTTTACTGTCTAGACGGTCGAAGAATCTGGGTTCCGTTTTCAATTATGGATGCTAAACCAAATAGCACCACATAAAACTGTCTGCTGTCCCACACGCACTTCCTCCTGTTTGTGAAAGACACTTTACCCTAGCAGACTAGTCCACAATTGAGAACAGGCCGGATTCTCCGATCGTGTCTATGACATTACAGTAAAGCCACAGACCACAGTGTTATGTTCTTAGGAGATAGAAGATCGTTCTAGAGAGGGTGAGGGGAGAGAGAGAAAGTGTGTGGACTCACTGTGGTGTGTTTGTGTGTGTATGTACTATGTGTGTGTTTATTCAGGAGCTTACGATGCGAAGGGCTCTGGGTGGGCTGAATATTTTGGATGACTAAAAGAAATAAAACTAAGCGTTTTTGGGAAATCAAAACATATGTATAAACAATGCGATTTACCTGAAATTTCATGATACTTATTACTTTTATACAAATAATTAGGTTCTATCAAAGTATCAAGTCAAACAGGTCCTGATTTACGATATTAACAGTGGCGTCCAATCTTGAGTTATTTAATAATACGTCAAATAAGTTTAAAATAATCATTTTACCGATAAGCTAAATGAGTTGTTGAATATAAACAACTCATAGGATGGAAAACATTAAACCAATAAGCAGCTTTATTGTAACTCGAACTCAAGGCCTGAGTACTCCACAGCACACACGGAGGATGATCAAATTCATTGAAATAACGAGAATTCATCAAGTTTACATTTTTAACTAATACTAGGCTGGGATTGCCAATCGATCTCTATGGTGGGCCATTTAGTCCTCAATACTCGAAGTAAAGGAGTGGGAGCAGTACTGGCTTCCATTACCTGGTTGTACTCCAAGTAAACGGCAGCAGCGCCCAGTCTGTAGTTAACTTTGCTGTCGAAATTAGACTGTCTCAGTCCGTTGTAGTGGTGGACAACGAACTGTTTGTTCTGCAATGATTGGTCCTGTTTTTCCCACGCTCCAGGGACAAACTCCTCGATGAAGGCCGGGAAGAGGATGATCCCCGTTGAGTCAGGATCTAGTCGCTCCTTCATAAACTCGACATAATCTTCCTCGCTAACCATATCAAGTTTTTCTAGAACATTGGGAAGGTCCGTGACGGGGATGAAACCGTTACCTTCGCAGTCGAACGTATCGAAAGCAGCCCTGGCAACCTTAAAGGGAGAGTTTTCATTGACACACAACGAACGGTCATTTGAAAATAGTAAACTAAGGTGTGATTCTGATCCTATAATCCATATGGGGTACTCCGGACATTTTAAAAAGTCGCCCACTTTACAATATCTTAATGCTTCTAAAAGTGTCAAAAACCCGATATCGTTCTTCTTGGTAACGCCCACCAAGTCCATTCCATCTATACTCCTCGTGTAATCAAACACATTAGGGGTTGCAGCCCCCGTCAAAATCAAGTTCAGGAGGCTCTGGTTACCGTGCCCGAATGTGTTGTCCACTAGTGAGGGGTCCCCCATGATACCTATATCGGATACAATATTTTCGACGCCACGAGTAAGTACTATAGAGTACAAAAACGACATTACTCCAAAGTTTGAACACCAACTTTCAGTCCAGCTGGAGATGTGGTTTTCAATTTCTGAGCTGTTTAAAGTTTCCAAAGTCAAATGCTTGTGAAACTCCACAGAAGAAGTCGAGCCGAGTTGTTGAGAAAGTTTAGCGATTTGGACGGTCCCCGCAGATACGTTGACAAGGATGGATTGCAGGGCTTGTTCTAGAGCTTTCTGGCGTTGCTCATCTGTTACATCCGCTAGTTCGACCTCACTGAAGTATTAACAAGTTTTAAAACTTTGCGATTTAAAACTGGTCATGAAAGTTTACACTTACACATTCTACAAATTCAAATTGTATTGATCAGAAAAATGTATACTGTATCGAAGAGCTAAATAAAATATATGGATTTCTAACAGTGAACTGAACTACACAAGCTAGACTTTTTAAGGAACAAACCTATCAAAAAGCAGATGTTTGATTATGTAAGCCTGAGCTGGCACAATAACGGCACAGGGTCCACCTTTTTCTTGTATGAGAGCACTTTTACAGTCATCAGAGAAGGTGAATCCTTGAGACCATTGCTCAAATATGTTTCCGATTTCGTTTTCAGTGGAATAAGATCCACCCCATATCAGCTGACATGCCGCTGAAATCTGTGGTAGTACTGTTGCCTGCGATTCCATAACATCCTACTTTGATTGACAGTTGTTAAATTCGAACGGAAATCAACTTACGTTTTATTTACCACCAATTTAAAATAAATGGTCAGCATGGGATACATACAAATAAACCAGATTATTAGAGCATAAAATTAGATAGATTGAGCAGATTTTTTTCCTGTGAAGCAGAAAAGAAACTATGTCATTTAAATAGTGGACAAAATAAAATTTTGATAATAATTTTATCAACATTTATAAGTTATAATTCAATATTGGCGGTGCAGCAAATGATGCATCGTTTGGGTTTTCACATGAACTCGAGATCGCAAAATAGTCAGCATTTGCAAAGCGCGCATAAAGGCGCGCTTTCAATACGATGCAAGACATCTTCCGGAAAATTGTAGACCCGAACTTTCAAGTACAAATTCAAAGGAACTGTAAAATTGAACATTAGAGCAGTTCTTTAGCATAAAAATATAGCTCAACATCAATATCGTGTAAAATTATAATGGCTTATAAGAATTGAAAGGTGAATGAGAACAGATGTCCATGAACCCCTGCTACCTTAACTGCCAAATAGTATTGGTCGATAAAAATGTTTAACATAAATTTGAAAGAAGGATATACATAATTTAACATTGTTTGTTGAATCCAATAAATGTAATACACAGTTCGGATAGCCAAGAGGGGCGAAGTTGAGATTTGCTGTCCTGATTATCGTCGTGGAGATCTCGAGTAACGGCGCTCTCTCCTAAGAAATTGAAATGTTATGCAAACATCAATGAATTATTGTTTTCGAGTGAATTGTGAAATTGTTGATATTTCAACCTTTAATGATTTTTGAACATATCACGTTGGAAATTGTACTGAGAATTATGTCCCACAATTTTGATTTTTGAGCAGAATTAATTTTCACCGGGTAATTTGTCAGGTTTCAAACAAACAGATCCTGTACAATATTCACACCATTGTAATTCATCGTTACATGTACGCCTACCTTAATCTGTGAATCCAAGGACCAAGAACGATAACGATACGAAAAAAAGACTTAGCAAAATTGGCCGATATAATTAACGATTTGGTTTTAGAGGAGTTACGATAGCTCTTACGATAAACGAATCGGTTTAAATTATTTTGCGGGTCGGGTGTCAGAGACGTTAGTCACAAACGGTCGAATGTCTCGAAAACGGTCTAAATTCGTAAAACTTTAAATAGACGGTCATGGAAATCTAAACGAGCACAGCTATGCATCGAAAAAATCAAAACTCGATTTCACCTGAACATAAAAAAATTAGGTAAATTAAAATGAAAACCATTAAACGTAACCCTAATGTAAAATTAAAAAGGAAAACCAGCAAGCCCACGTATTAAATAGACACGTAAGTTAGATTTTAGCAGTGTGTTGTAAGTCCAGTATGTAAGTCGGAAATGAAGCTCAAACTAACGAGTTAACTAACCTAGGAGAGTAGCCACGCTCGTATTCTCTGTAATCTCTAGGCGGAGACCTGCGCCGTGGCGACCTGCTGTGTGAGCGACGCGAGGAGCGACGCGGGGAACGCGAACCACTGCGGCTGCGGGATCTGCGCCTGCTGCTACGTTCTCTGCTACTGCCGTACATGCCGGGAGGAAGGGGTGGCATGCAGCCGTATCTCTTGAAGTAGTCCTTGAACTGCTCACTGAAATATTCGTGAAATGTTAACTTACTAAATGTTATCTCATTTCTTATTAATAATTACACGATTTTTTTACTACGATTTAAATTATTAAATTTTCATGACAATAGCAAATTCAAAAGACACAAGTAAGCGACCCAGTTCATAAAAACTATTAGGAAGTGTTGACCAACGGGTAAAAACTGGGCCAAGGTGCGTCATCGCGAGGGAGACAACCTAATGCCTGTGGCCGCGATGGTAGATTTTTCTACATTTTACATTTGGCAAATTGAATCCACGCATCCTATCTGTAATCAAGATAGAAAGTAAAACAAAATAGATAAAAACCTGTTGAACATGGGCATGGGAGGCGGAGGGTAGGGCATGCCGTATGGAGTAGGGTAACCGGGGTATGCGGAAGACGGGGCAGCTGCAGCGGCGTTGTAGCCGCTTCCTTCAGGTCCTGGCATGGGGTGCGGCGGCATCCCGTACCCTGGCATGTGGGGAGGAGGGTAAGGCATCCCTGGCATGTTGTATCCTGCTGGCGGCATCTGCATGTTGGGCGGTCCTTGTCCGTCGTTACGCGAGTCGTTCCTGTTGTTGTCACGCGCAGGTCGGTGGTTCTGGTTCTTGGACATCTCAACATGGATGTTGTTTCCCATGAACATACAGT
Organism: Mnemiopsis leidyi; assembly: GCA_000226015.1. Classification (NCBI taxonomy): domain Eukaryota; kingdom Metazoa; phylum Ctenophora; class Tentaculata; order Lobata; family Bolinopsidae; genus Mnemiopsis; species Mnemiopsis leidyi. The sequence goes on from JH156065.1 coordinate 41,171, forward strand.
CGTCTAAGGCGTCAATTGCTGCGTTAGCGTCATGCATGTTCGTGTAGTGCTGAAATTAGTCCGAGTGTTATAAAACATCAAAAGGACGATTGCAAACGCTTGTGTTAGTTCGAAAAACAGGAAAATTAAAGAGGGCTGATTGTGGCGAGCTATGACAGTTACTCACAATAAACGCATAGTTCTTGATAACATCGCACTCAGTGACCATGCCGTACTTTTCGAACAGTCCCCTGAGGTCGTTAGCGTGCGCGGACGAGGGGACATTCCCGACATACAACTTTACCATTCTTGGAATAAAACTTTGTCAGGGAAAACACATACAACTTTACCATTCTTAAAGTAAAACTTGGTCAGGGAAAACACGTACAACTTTACCATTCTTAGAATTAAACTTTGTCAGGGAAAACACATACAATTATACCATTCTTAGAATAAAACTTTGTCAGGGAAAACACATACAACTTTACCATTCTTAGACTTAAACTTCGTCACGGGAAACACATAAAACTTTACCATTCTTAGAGCAAAACTTTGTCAGGGAAAACACATACAACGTTAACAACACAATTTGATTTTCTTTCAAGACACTTGAACTTTTGAAGAAATATTTCCACACCCTGCATAATATTGTGTACATTTAATGGATTTAGTTGGGAAATGGGAGCATCGAGCTAAAAGGACGAAAATTAAGAGGAGAATATGATACACAGTGATAGTCAAAATGATAATGAATTTCGTAACAATGTCAATTTGAAATAAATAATTCAAATTAGGTTAGATTATCGAAATGAATTAATAACATACGATACATTGTCTATTATTAAAAATTATTAATATTGAACGAAAATGTAAAAACTGGTGGTTAAAAACACGGCTAAAATGTGAAAAATAAAAATCAGGACGCATTAAAGTCAAAACAAGGATAAAAGTTAGTTAAACAAAGCAAATTCTTTGTGGCACAGCCAAACACGAAGTTCAGATTGAAGAAATTTTAGTAACGAAGGATAAATCGTGCTGGAAGTGTCACAGTGACTTATATTTTACAAATTCAATTTAGTTTACAGAAAGGGTTATCTTGCCCTATACCGGACGTAAATGTGTTAAAGTGAATTTTAAATAAACAAAAAAATAAAATCAAAATTTCGGTAAATACTCGAAGTTGGTGGGGGCGCATGCATATGATTGTGTCGGTCTTAAAAACTAGTAGGCAAAGATTTAATCATTCATTATCTGACAAGATATCGTCAAAGCGGTACTGAACAGGATTCCGTTGTGAAATTCGCTGAGATTTTCGGGTCGGTTCGTCTGTTTTAACTCTCTTTCTTTTTCCCTGTCGGTCACTTGGTTCTGAGGAAGATTTAAAACCGCTATAACTTTGTTCTGTATAGTTTACAGGATGCATATCTGAAATACGCAAAGATTTTCTACGAGAAAGAGGGAAAGATACGACTTTCTCCTTGGCGTACTTTTTTGTTGTAAGGAGGTTTGGTTGGTTTCATTTTTGACTTAATTTGATTGAGGTTAAGTTGGTTTAATATTTTTTCATTTCTCTTAATGTTGAACAGTCTTTTACATTCGTAAGCTACAAGATGAGGATTCTTTTTATGTATTTCCATTAGCTCATTGATAAATTCGCTTCGAACGCCCAAATCTCTCAAATCTTTTGTGAACTGAGCTTCTTTTTTGCGTTTATCAACTTTCACCTTCATTGTTGTTAGATTGTCTGAACTTCTTAAACATTAGATTGAAATTTTGTGCCAATAGTGCATCAAGTTTCCATTTTTAATAGTTTCACTATCTCATGATTTCAGACTTCAGAGTACATTACATTTTATACTTAGTTGATAATAAAATAACAGATTAAAACTCAGAAATTATTTCAAAATATTTGTACAATGAAGTATGAATTTGCAATGAAATACAATAATTTAAATCTTGATAAATAGAATTAATTTTAAAAGGGTCCGGTATTAAAAAGGCATAATAAAATCTGATAAGATAAAATACACAAAATTCAACTTTGTTCTTTGATTTAAGTTAAAATTAAAACTCAAAACCAAGCAAAATTCAAAGAAGTGACATAACACTTCATATTCAGCCATGACTTTAGTCATTTAAGTATAAATTAGTTATGTGTCTCTAGAGATATAAGTAACGTCACAGCTTTTAAGTAAAGTTATTTATTTTTGAATTATTTTCTGAGATTGTGGCATCAATCACCGGACACCGTGGAAAATATAGGAATACCCGCTGCCATTACCACACACAAGAGCGTTTTGAGTTGGATGAAACTCGACTAAAGATTGAACAGAACCAATGAAATTCTCGTCTGATAACGTGCGCTCCATCTTGCCGTTAACATTGTAGATTTCAATACGCCGTGGCTGTGCCATCGATCCAATGACAAAAATTTCGTCACTATCAGGATGCCACTGAGCACGAAATTTAGTCAACCAACGCCCAGTGTTGTTGCTGTGATAAAACTTTTTAACCTCAGTCAGTTTACCCTTATCGCTGAAGTCTGATATACACACTTTGTCATCATACCCAACTGATAAGACCTTCTTTCCTCGCAGAGGATCAAAAATAGCACTGCTCACGGTTTTGCAGTGTGAAGAACTGACGTCGGTGGGTTGGTTAGTATTTCTGTGATCCCATACCGCTATCGTGGCATTATTTGAGGTGGATAAGAAGTAGTTGGTATCAAACTTGTTGTGATGTAAAGCCCACAATGATCCATACTCACTCGAGTCAGATTTAGCGGGATAGGAGCAGACTTTCTTGTTTTCTCGAACATCCAACTTGAAGACTTTGCCGTTTGTACCAGCCACCAACAGTTCATTTTCACTGCACAAGCACAGAGATCTGAACCAGACATCTGACGAGAAAATCTCGTTGTACTGCAGAGTTTCTGCATCGAACATCCGAACTGTGGAATCGTAGGAGCTGGTAAAGAGTTTGCTCCAAGAGAACTGACATCCTGCAACCAGATCTACATGAGGCTCTAAACGGAGGTTAACCTTCTTCTCTCCAGGCATAAAAAGTCCTACTTCACCCTTTTTACTCCCTCCTGCAACTATGATTTTGTTTCCTGGATGTATAGACATCGATGAAAGTCGATTTTTACACATTTTTGCGACATAATTTTCGTCAATATACAATTTGCCAATCTTCTCTAAAACTGAAGTTTCCTGCTTGATTCGTGAGCCATCTGCCGAATCATTAAGCTCTGTTTTTGATTTTAAAACATCTAAAATTGGCACAGCAGAGTCCGACTGAACATCGACTATTTCTTCAAATTTTAGTTTAGGTCTAGAAACCCGAGGTGTCGAGACAGGACGATATGTTGGTTCAGGAACATAATCAGAGACGTTGTAATTGATAGTTTGTCCAGCGATACGTGCGGATTTTCTAGATGGTTCTAGGGGAATATCAGGCTTGGGCTTAGGAGTCCAAATTTTACGCTTCAGGGATTGAGTCGGTTTAGGTGCTTTCATCACAGACTTGATATCCATGAGATTAAGTGAACGTAGCTTCTCCTCATTTTTCCTGATATTATACTGTCTCTTACATTCATAAGGAACAAGATCAGGGTTACTATGATGGATTTCCATGACTGCATCAATACAACTGTCAACAACGCCAAGATCTTGAAGATCTTTCCTGAACTGGGCATCTTTCTTTTTAGCCATTCCTAGAGGGATTAGGATCTAATTTGAAATATTCTGAAATTTTGGAGAATTGCGTAATGACAGAATTATTTATTGGTTGATTAACAGAGTGATGTTTCTTGCATAATTTTCATGGATTTACAGTTCAGAGCGAGAAACGAAACGAATTAGCTTAATCTTAATTCAAAATGCGAGACTTGGCAAGAAGTGAGATCACACTATCATTATAAATTATACACATAATATATAGACTAATATCGATCAGTATAACCATAATTTGAGTTACAAAATTGGTCCGACTTAAACCAGTTAATAAATTATCTACTTGTGTGTCTATAGAGCAAACAGGATCATGAAAGCAATCATGAGACAGAAGAGACCCATGGCTTCAGAGAGAGCAAATCCCAGAACACAGTAAGAAAAGAGCTGAGTCTTGAGAGAAGGGTTCCTAGCATAACCCTCGACAAGAGAGCCGAAGACTGTTCCAATACCAGCACCAGATCCAGCTACTCCTACAGTTGCACAACCTGGCATGGGTACACATAAGATCTAAGTCATAAAATAGATATGATATGAGATATGATATCAGAGATAAAAATTAAGAAGCACAATTTCTGAATACTTCAAGAATACTTCTATGAAATTGGACTATAGTTGGAGTGATATAAAGTTGTCAAATTGCTAGATACTATATTTTCAACATACCTGCACCGATGAATTTGGCAGCCTGCTCCAAGCTTTCATCAAGGACTTGAGGGGTGGTTTGGAAGGTCCTGACAGCAAACACGGGCTGGGCAGAGGCAAGAGGCTGTATGAGAGGGCGGGCAACTGACACACGGGTGCAAAGTCTAGCAGCATACATGATGGTATTGTTTTCCGGACTTGCCTATTAAATGATATGATATGACATATTTAAATCTGTGCGGTTTTTAAAACATATCCCAATCAAAGAAATAATGATGCTATGTAAATAACTATTTTGAAACAAAAAATTTGATTGAAGTAAGTTAGAAGTCGAAGAAGTTAAAATGAGTTGACTTACATCATAATCACAAATAACAAAACAAATCTTGCAAGTAAATTTTTTCACAACCGTTTTGTTAATCGCACCTGCTTTTATAGCAATACAAAATCAAGACAATAAAGCATAAAAAATCTAATTCCTCTTAGATGGCAGTGGAAATATCACAGGTTGTGCAATTTGTGAGAGTTACAAGTAACTTCTATCTGCAGGAATTTGAATGGGTGGTGCTTGCCCCACAAAAGAAAAAAAACAAACACCAGAAAATAAATTAGGGCACAATTTTCATCTTGTAATAAAAACTATCACAATTTTACAGAATTAGCAATTTGTGATGATGAATCAGGTTTATCTTTCTTCCGCCTAAAAGATTCATTTTTGATCTCTTTTGATTCTGACAGCCACACATTGGTACCTATAGCCTCCTCATTTTCTAGAAGTTTCTCTGACACTTTTAGTGGGGCAGTATGCTGAGGATTAGGAATGGTATCTTTAAGGCCTTCTGAAGTGCCAGGAAACATGTCAAAGTCAAATGAAATAGCTGCACTGTATAAACCAGCATCAACTTCCTGTAAGTGCTTCAGTGCATTTTCTCGCAACTGAACTTGCTTCCTGTGATTGTTTTTAACCTCACGCCAATATTGATTCATAAATCTTGTGTAGTCCTTTTCAAGTTCTATTCTCTTTTCCATTTCAACTTCAGAAACATATGCCAAGGGTCTTTTGTACTGTTCTAGAAAGCATCGCTCATCTGGATATGATAAGTAAGGTAATGGTGGAGTTTCCTCCATGTACCTATTTCTGATTTCCAACATGGTCAACTTTGGTGGTTTTGGAGGTGGCTTTTTCTGCTTTGGCCCATCCTTCTTCTTCTTAGGAGCAGGCATCTTGTGCAGTGCTGATGTGGTTGAAATGCATCTACGTAGCATGCTGTAAACACAGAATTAAATATTCATCTCATATCCTAAGATGTACAGGAGTTAACATCCAGTACAACAGCTGAAGACGATAAACCCAGGTTTTTCAAAAGCTTCTGAATAAAATCTACTCAAATCTTTTACAACAGAACCCCCTCCTAATTTAAACAATGTATGTTTCGGAATCATTATTGAGAAAGAAAATTTTGATAAAAATCATTTATTATTTAGGTTTATATTGGCAATCAACAATGGCAAGATCTGGGAAACGAATCTCCTGCATAGTTGGGACGGTTGGAAAATAAATTCAATTTGAATTTGAATATCAAATACATTCATGTTAGTATGTAACAAAGTGGCACATAAGGATTAGTGTTAAATACAGTTTTATGTACTATTTGTTGACAAAGACTCTATACAGATCAGACACTGTTAGAATTGAAAAAGTAAGGCAAGGAGTCCAAAATAAGTGGAGACTGGAGGATTTGGAGACTCTACCAATGCACGTAAACACAGAGTTATGCCACAATTGTATTTGATACCTGTACCCAGGCTTTTACAGTTGTACTGAAGGGGCAAATGGAAGATTCTATATCTCTAACTGAAATACTCCATATACAACCCTAAATCATGGTTTCCTGGCTGAGTCGACCGAAGCAGATTGCATGGAGCTCTTCTGGGAGCTCCTTCAGTGTAACAGTGTAAGCCTGGGTACAGTTGTAACAAATACAAATGTAAAAACACTCTAATTCACATATTTTGGGTAAAACATAAAAATGAGGTACTATGGTGCCTATAAGCTTAGGAATTTGGCGAAAAAACTATGTGGAGAATTCCCTTAAGTAAAAGCCACAAAACTCTAGATTAGAACATTACTCTTTGAGCGTTGATGATGCATGTGGCCAGGAAATTTGCATAAGAGAAACTACTGATGAGTAAATATCCAAGAGTCCCACAAGCTTAATTGTCTGAAGTTCATTTCCACGTAAGCCTTAACTCATAAGTGTCGAAGTTTCAATGAAATGTGATATACAAAATATCTAATCTTATTGTATTAAGTCCGTTCATAACTGACTTAGTTACAGATACAAGTTGTCGTCCAAGTACTTGGCAACAGGAGTTGGATACTCGAGCTCAATAAAATGTGAAAACTTGGCTAAACAGCCACATTTTAAAGTATCATAAATATCAATATGCAGCGGCGTAACGATGCCCCGGCTACGCCAGGGGCCCTGTCATAAGGGGGTGCCAAATCTTCATATAAATATGGGACAATTTTGCAAGATTAACTGTGCGACTAGCAAATTCGCATGTTAGGTTTAATATTTATGTTATTTGTTTAGATTTTTCAGCCATATTTTTACAAATAGCTGCCAATAAGCTCTTATACCAGGGGCGTCACTCTGGGGCACCTTTTTGCAGCCAAGGGGCGCCATATTAGCCTCAGCTACAATGTTATGCCACTGTCAATATGTCAGAAATTCATCCGGCAAAATTGGGATTTTATAGAACTAACAGCACTCGACTGTCAGTAAGAAAGGAGCAAAATATTGGGATCTGAGATTGCAAGCCTTAAAAAAGAAGTATTGTGCAAGGACTTGCAGGCATCCAAATTTAAACTTTTGGGAGGTATGTGAAGTGATACATTTTACCTACCTACGGCTATACCTTAATGGCTGGTAACAGGTAAGGAACCTGGCC
>JH156065.1:51338-76085 GCA_000226015.1 Mnemiopsis leidyi
ACTTTAGTAGCACTCTTACAACATCTATTGGATGACACAAGATTTAGACCAGATCTGCTCATTCTGAACAAACCTTGCCCATACTCAGTCAAGCCGCTAGTTGCTTTGAAAGCTTCGATAAGGTCCCCACGTATTCGCCGCTCGGCCAGCGTTGTCAAATTGAGGATTTCCAGTCGTCGACTATAGGGAAGAGTACCCACCTCATCAATTAGACGGGTAAACCGCCTCTGGACACTCTCCAGCTCCAAAACAGTCGCCCAATTCCCATGGGTCGCTACTGGATTCCACAATTGGACACAATACTCAAGATGGGGTCTTATTAGAGCTTTGTAAATGGCTAACATAACATTCATATTTCTATCAATCAGATTCCTAACAACCCAGCAGATCATCTGATTTGCTTTTGATACAGATGTCTTTATCTGTTCATGATAATTAAAATTTTAGAATGATAATTAAAATTTTAGAATGTAGAAGTATTTAATTGTTAATAGCAAATAAGTTTTTCTGAACAATGAAAATCAATCATGTGTCATGCCTTATTGAAAATCTTAGTAAGGGCCTTAAGTGCCAAAATCAAAATATATTTCATCTGACAAGGTGCTTATGTGTTATGCACGCTTCGCTCTGGTTAGAGCAAAAATATCAAATATATTGTTTATTGTTCCTTTATAGTGAATATTTTCCGAACGGTTAGACCTAATAGTGGTGTATAGAGAGGGAAATGTCGAAGGCAGGTTTTGTGGCCGTCATTGCAGTTGATTAAACTGTACAGCAACCCAATAATTAGCAACAAATGCACTCCTTATTTTATTTATTAAAATTGTTTCTAAATATATTTTTTTGTTTAATTTAGAATTTTTTGAGAGTTATTTTTTTGCGTAATTGCGTTAATTTTAGTGATTTTTTATTAAGCTAGTGTTCAAATCTCAAGGAAAACAATTCTTAAATGGATGTCGATTTCACAGTGGCTGTTTAAGCACCATTCGAGTTATTCATGTGACCTTATTTTACAAATCTGCACATACTAAAACTTACAATACAAAACCCTAAACTCTGGACTCCGGCTCAGTGTAGGCTGTAGGGCCGATAGCTCAATTGGTAGAGCTCTTATTCGGACAATGCAAAAGTTTTCGGATCATACCTGACTCGCCAAGGTGCCAGTCCATGAATTTTCTGAATTGGCTATCAGAGGAAATCGTATCCCTCTTTTAAAGACATTTTATCAGGGATACCACAGGGTTCAGTTTTAGGACCACTGTTATTTATACTGTTCATTAATGATCTTCCAGATTGTCTTAAGAGCAGTGTTAAAATATTTGCTGATGATCTTAAATTGATCGGAAATCTATCTGACAAGACTGTTATTGATAATGATCTAAAAAGTTTAGAGGACTGGGAAAGGACCTGGTTACTTGAATTTAATACAGATAAATGTAAAGTATTACACATAGAATTAAACGGCAATGAACACTTGGATTATGTATTAAATGGTAAAAATCTGAAGAAAACTGAACAAGAAAAGGACTTAGGTGTTCTTACCTCTGGCACCTTGCTTTGGAATGATCAGATTGAATCGTGTATCGGTAAAGCTAATCAAATGTTGTGCTGGATTTCAAGAAATTTAATTAGTAGGGAAAGATTTTTAATGCTCAGAGTTTATAAAAGTCTAATCAGGCCACATCTTGAATACTGCATTCAGCTATGGAATCCTGCAGCAGAGCATGGAAATTGGTCCTTGATACTGAGGATTGAGAGCGTCCAGAGACGCTTTACAAGGATGATTGAAGGGGTAGGCCTGCTTCCCTACTCTGAGCGACTGCAGGTTCTGCAGCTGACCACTCTCGCTGAGAGACGTTCAAGAGGTGACCTGATTGAAGTTTACAAAGCCAGCCAGGGTTCATCCCAGTTAACTGGTGTTTTAAATTTTAGTAGATCTGGATTAAATGTTCTTTGTAAACCAGGAAAGAGTAAAGATTCAAAGATCAATAGAATCAGAAGAAATTTTTTAAATGATAGAGTTATGTTGATATGGAATAAGTTACCTATTGAGGTTAAGAATTCTTCTAGTTTAAACGTTTTTAAATCCAATTTAGAAGTGTTTAAGTGTAAAACTAAAGCTTTGGGTATATGTGGTGTGGGAAACTTTTGGGAAATCTCTGATGAAGTTTTAAATAAAATAGAAGGTGTAAATTATTTGGAGAATAAGTTAAAGCATAATACTTATCTTAAGGATAATCCTATTGTTGCTCAGAAGAGATTTATAAACATTCATTAGATTTTTCATATCTTTATTAGATTTTAACAATTTGTAAATTTATTTGGATATTTTGTGTGATTATGTGTGATGATGCTGGCATCATTAATTATTATTTATTTTATTTATTTTATTTATTATCTGCTCTGGACACATCATGTAGCTTGGTTGATTTTTCGGCTTACCCACATCAACATTACATTACTGGAAACAACATATGACTTTCATATCGGACTGATTGTGCACCGGTATATGAAAATTGTTCTTTTAGCCACAATTTACATATGCCGGCGCCCAATGGGTCCTGTTGGCACACAATGGGTCCTGTAAAACGTCATAGATGTTGTTCACAGTTATCAATCAGTGCACACATTGTGCTCGAAATCAAGACCTAAAAAAAGTTCCTGCCCTACTTGAAATCAAATTTAATATTTACATGGCACAGTCAAGCTCTTCGACTCTTTTGCTTTTAAATGGCATTTGTTGAGTGGTTCAATCGAAAATAACGACGGATTCCTTTAAAACTCTACCTTAAGAAAAAATCACTACAAAACTATCAGGGTTCTGCTGGTCCGAAATTGTCTTAAACCAACACGGGAAGATGAACTTATTGGCGCTTAGCGCCCCTACTTACAACAATAGCGGCCATCCTGGAATGGTTCGACATAACACGGTTTGTCAAATTCAGGAACAGGTCAGGCACTCTTAAATCTCCTGATATGATTAATGAGTAACAAGACCAGGGCTTAAGCCAAGGCTCTCAACACTAGGACCAGAGACAACTCGGCCACGATAGTCATGCTCTACCCTAGAAAATTAACGGACGACCCCTCTCAGAGGGCTTAATCTGTTACCACAAACATGCCTCTCCTAATCTTCCAGAGAGGAGAGAGAGGGGCTGGTCAACTCCCTTGGGGTGTGAACCGGAGCTATGCTCCCATCTGATGGGCCTCAGTCCTGCCCCCTTAAAGAAGAAAGAAGAGTAGGGTCTCTGTTAAAAAGATTGTATACCACAATTTTTATTGTCATACTATTAAAGAGGCTAAACATGGGCTAAAATTGAACCAGAAATCTATTGAAATTAGCGTCAAAGTTCAAAAATGTTTGGTTAATTCAATTGTCCTAATCCCTTCTTGAAAATATGAGGTATAGTATTAAATCTATGTGTATCTAGGCTAGGGGGTTTTATAGACATTTAAAAGTTACAAATAGGTTCTGGTAGGAAGCTTTGAAAAACTTTTGTTCATTGTCCTAAGATGTTTATTGTTTTTGTTTTTCTGTAAACGATGAATATCTATTCCAACTATATTATGTTACCAAATAATACCAACAAAATTTGTATTTTCATTCGTATTTGCAGCAGTTTCCCTCCCACAGAGTGCTAAGATTCTTTTTCTCATTTTGTGCCTTTATGTTGAAATGATAATCTCAGATAGTTTGTCGAAAGAAAACGAATGATAACGACATGTTACATTAACATAGTTAAATTGCACTTTACAGTTGCCATGGTAACTTTTATCGTAGAACTGGACACAGCAGTCATGATTTAGGATCTTGCCAGCCTAGGCCCTAGATGGCAGATGCATTCAACTAATGACTTATCTAGTTTCCGTTGCATAAGTAGTGTTTGAAAACATGCTCTGATCTGTTATGTGCTGAAGTAGAGTTTAAAAAGGCATCTTGCATTTGACAGACCTAAGTTGAACCAGTACTCAAGCTCAGTCCCTTTCTGAGTTAGCTTGTGTGCCTCATTTCTATTGGTGAGTATCTGTGTTTGTTTGTTCCTTGTTGGACCATTACTTGGAGGGTGCAGTAATACCCCAGAGGGTTGTTAATATATGGATGCTGACTAAGCTTACCTGATCCTCTAGATGATTTTGTGCACAAGTTCTATATGAATTTGTTCTCAAGTTCATTCGACTCAGTCACATTATCACCTGGAAATGAAGGTGGACTCTTTGGTGCATGTAAGCAATAGGCAATGACGATGGGATATTAAATTAGGATCACTTGGTCCACTTTATATCTTATACCTCTTCCTGTTTATTGACCTGTACATGTAGTTGCCCAACTTGAGCGGGCTGTACCAGCTAATGTCTGTTCCCAAACATAAAAACGCCATTTTACTTTTATCCTTGTTTAAGCATGATAAAACGCTTCATTACGCTCTGCTGATAGAGCCTGCTCACTGAAATGTTTAACTTCTAAATTTCTATTGATTTTCGTGATTGCTTTTGACAAATTTCGGGATGGATTGGAGCCAGTTTGGGTCTTCCTTATGTCAAAAACAAGTGTTGTCCGTCAGTCATTGACTCCACTCCAGCCCCAAATAATTTTATTATATATGAATAAATTAAATTATTCTTATGTATGGATTGACTGAAAAATTTACATTTTGTCTTATTTAAATTTTGTCTTACTTTCATTCATGCGAAATAGTATTCCAACAAATTTTGATCTCATATATTGTAATTTTTCAACAGATTTTCTTAGTTTCCCAAAGATGACCCCTGTCAGTGGTGTAGTGATAAGGCTTTGGCTTTGTATGCAAGTGTTCCAGGGTTCAAACCCTGTCTTATGCCAACTTTTCGAGGAGTGTGCTGAAGGTTTCAATCAATGCAATTTCTTCTGGTTTCATCAGCTATATTAACTGGAAACGGGAATTGAGGGTTAAATAAGCCCAATGAGGAGGATCTACGGCAACTGCTAAAAGACCAAGAGTCTTTAGTGTAGCCCAAGCTGTACTAAGATGCAGCAAAAACCAATGGGCCTGGGGTCGAGTAAAACCAATCCAAAAACTTATCGCAATTATTTGAGCTAGCTATAATTTGTTAATGACTTATGAAGTTGGTAATAAGATCATACATCTTATGTACATGTGGATTGTGGAAATCAAATTGATTTATCTTTAATTTGATTAGCTTCAACTTCACCAACTTAATTCTAGGACTAGGATGAATGGGCTCCCACCGTTTGGATCTTTAAGTCTCGTCGATAAAGATAATCAATCCTATTTACAAGAACTTCACCATGAAAAAGACAGATTGGATGGCAGTTTGCGGCACTGTAAACGACTAATAGAACATGGTAACACATCATCTTTCAAATCAAGAACATTTTTTAAATTACGGCATAAACTGAGATTAATATCTGTTGTGCTTTCAAAAAGTCGATTCTTTACTTTTGATACTTATAGCTCAATCTTTGGTTGTAACAGAAGCAAATTTATCCAGAGATACAACATGTACAGCAGTCCGCCTTTGTACACCCTATGTTTTGGAGGATCAGAGTAGAAACTCTCCCGACACAGATAATAAGTGCTGATGGTGCTAACGTTATCGTCAAAGCAAGCGGTAAAGTCTACTTGCCAGTTCAGGAGAACCCTGATGCCAGGATGGCTGGTATGCCCCAAGACGTGAGTTGTCTTTACTAACCTAACTTGGCACGTTACTAAGTAAGTAAAATGTATTATATCCCATTGCCAAAACCTATAGCTGTATAGTTATGGGCTAGTCGCGAAATAACTGGAATTATTTAGTCTACAAGACAACATCAAAGCTTTCATGCTGTTCTGATTTGACCCGTTATTTTCTCGGTGTGACTTACAATAATCATACTATCATACTAAAACAAGGGAACTAACAGTACATTCCCTGACAGTGTTCCTTTCTCGCTATATAAGGAGATGGTTGCACACTCTAATCAACCACCACTAAACTTAACCGCTCTATAGTACATATGAATACAAGCAGGAATCCCTGCTTGAGCCTATATTGCACAATCTATGATTCCGGCGTGATTATTTGCTCCGCGTAACATTACACTGCAATCCCTACAGTTCAATTTTGTGGGACGTCTGCTGGGCCCACGTGGACTTACGCTACAACGTCTACAAGCGGATACACGTACCAAGATGACCGTCCTGGGCCGTGGAAGTATGCGGGACAAACAGAAGGTGGGTTTTTAAAAACCTATACCTAGGTCAATCAAATCAAGCAGATTTACGGTTGATATATTGGTTTAAATGTTTTAATTCGTGGCAAGCCTCAACCTTACTCCAGTTTGTGACGTATTTTAATACCAGGCGATTGCGAGTTTGTTTTCGATTTTTGGACTCATATTCTTGCTAGAATCTCCTTAAAGTTATCTTTCAGTTACGAATTTTCAGCGTAAGCGAATGAGCACCCCTTGATTACGCTTCTCTGTGTATAAAAAGAAATATTTGAATGTCTTACCTACATATTTCATCTTGATATCATTCTGCGCTGGCCGTCCATTACAGATTGCATAATAGATTGCACTGAACCAACATCTTACACTATTTAATGCTTGCACAGTTTATACCAAATGCTTTAAGGTGCAGTAAAACATTACTATTAAGTGTAGCGTAACGAACAGTGCACAAAATTTCAATACTGCTTCCATCACCACGAAAACCGGCCAGGAGGACGAGTTACGGAGCAAGCCCAAACACGAACACTTGCTGGAAGATCTGCACGTGCTGATAGAAGTGGAGGGCGCGCCCGGCGTTGCCGAGGCCCGCTTCCATGCCGCTGCTGCCGAGATCAAACATATCTGTCTTCCTGTGGTAAATTCTACTTAAAAAATCGTTATCTCAATGATTATGTATCTTTATTATCGTCAGTCGATCTACATGACATAAACTAACGTTAGAAGACTCCGCTTACTGCTTAGCTAACTTATCAAATTATTTAAGTTGATCTAATTCGTATTCACGTGTCCAACATGCTCGTATCCCAACCAGGACCCTCTACACGATCAGATAAAGAACGAACAGCTCCGTGAGCTGGCAGTTCTGAACGGTACTTTCCAGCCTGACTATCTTGGAGGAAACAGCTCCCGAGGTTAATATTCTGTAGGATTCACCTTGTATAGATCTTGTTTTTGTAGGATTCAGCTTGTCTAGATATTGTTTTTGTAGGATTCAGCTTGTTTAGATTTTGTTTTTGTAGGATTCAGCTAGTTTAGATTTTGTTTTTTGTAGAATTCAGATAGTTTAGATCGTGTTTTTGTAGGATTCAGCTAGTTTAGATCGTGTTTGTGTAGGATTCAGCTTGTTTAGATCGTGTTTTTTGAAGGGTTCAGATAGTTTAGAACGTGTTTGTGTAGGGTTCAGATAGTTAAGATCGTGTTTTTGTAGGATTCAGATAGTTTAGATCGTGTTTGTGTAGGGTTCAGATAGTTTAGATCGTGTTTGTGTAGAGTTTAGATAGTTTTTTCAATATGTCTCCTTTAGCTTTGTCTTGCTTGAAAGTAAAATGTCAAAAATGTGCATGATAAATTTGGACTAAAATTTTGTGAAAATTGATCAAGGGTAGATCCGGTATCCGATCCGGTCTGGCTCAATCAACCGGATCTGAGGTCCCGATCCAGTCCGGTTGCAAAAATCCCGATCCTTTTCTGGAGTCTGTGAGTAGGGCATGATCGTTCCAACCTATCTTATCTTTTCTGGAATGTCTCTATTCTCTAACCATTTTAATGGTATTGACACTTTGTGTCAGTTTGATGAGTTCATTCCAAACCAGAGAGCCCTTTTAGGTTGAATGGATCTCGGAATTCTTAGAGAGGAGCCAGAAATAATTTCTGTCAAGTGGCAGCTTTCTCAAAATTGATAAGCCCTATCTCCACCTGATGGAAAAAATTCCAACTCCTCCCTTAGAATTCTGACGTCTATTATAAGACGTAAAAAGTGGCCTTTAGATAATATTCTGCGTCACTCTAAAGTTAATCCCCAACTGTAAAGTGTAAACGTCACTATAGCTTTGCATTTACTGTCTGGTTACTGCCGCATAGAAAAAGGCAGGCCAAATCCATGTTCCATTTAACAATACTTTGTAAATCAGATGATACTTTTTTGTTGAGATGAATACTCAAGCCGTGTCCTAAACAAGTGTGCTTTTTTATTTGAATCACTAACATATGGAACAGAAGGAGCTGTTTGAATTAGTGTTGTCGACGTCAAGGATTGGACTGTCGACATTTCAGATAATTTTCTCCGCTCAGGCTGTGATGTGGGACAAATTGATGAGAGCGGCCTTCTATGAACTATCAAACCGTTGCTCTGAGTATTTAGCATGCTTGGAATTATTAATTTTGCTCCTCAATCCTTGGCTTTGGGCAGAAATTAGATGCCCCTGTTTAATCAATATATCTCGACATGGAAGTAAGATTGGTTTTGGAGGGCTCATCTGATCAAACTAATCTAAATTTGGATAAGTACCTTGGGAATCACCTTAAACGGACTATACAGGACGAACCTTTTTAGCTAATGATCAAAAATTGCCCGCATTAGATAGCTCACTTGCAGCTTATTTGAAATGTATGGTTGTCATTTAATATAGATTCATAATATCTATGATATTTTCCTATATGTATTTCATGGTCCAGTTTTTTAAATCCTGATTTTGATTTCTTAATCTTTGGATACTGAATCAATCAAATATCAGATAAAATGACGATCAAATTACTATTTACATGCTCAATAAAAGAATTCTGGAGGTTTTTTATACACAGCTAACTTCCTACTTTTCAGGTCGGGTCCAGTCGCTGACTTCCAGAATAGCAGGTGGTGCGCGGGCGATGCGCCCCAACTCGGCCGGACCGGGGAGCGGTGCGGGCGGTGCGTCCTCCTCCGGGCTCGCGCCCACCTTCCCACGTAACGTACAATCGCAATTGTTGCGTAACACTAGTCCAATAGAGCCGTTCCTGACGACTCCCGTAAGTGCTAAACAGCAAGTGCCCTTCCTAAATGAAATCAGTTCTCTATTGGCCTCCTACATGTAATATGTACATGTATCAGTGTTGTAAGTTCATCTCTTTTTTACTAAAACATTTTTATGTTAACATAATTTGTTCTTGCATAATTTATGTAATTCATGTGATTTTTATTCAAAAATGTTTATTGGAAGAGCACTGGAACTAATGACGATTTTTTCTATTGATAGCATTTCATTTACTCTTCTCTGTTCTGCCATTTCTCAACTATGTGATTTTTGTATGGCTCCTTGCTGAAAAAAACCTCAAAATTGACTCCCTGAGACGCACTAACAACTTCCATACCCACAAGTTGGCTTGCAAGGCTGTGTAGAAAAACGAAATAAAATCCCAAAAATTGAAATTCAAATTGTTGTATGTAATTTTGAGCTCAAGTCTAGACAATTCAGTATTTTACAAAGTAATTAGTGTTCGGTAGTGTACATTATGATTATGTAGATCTCCCATGTCAAAGCTAATATATTACACTGTGTTATGTATGGCTGTAAAGACCGTCTGCATTATCTGTTGTCTTTAACTGATTTCATTAATCTGTGCAAACTGCTGTGGCTTTAAATGCTGATATCTCTTCCCATTAAATTCCCACCAAATTTCAACTGAATTCAACATCACATCAACAAAGACCACTCACAAGACCGTTATCAGTTTCTCTCGAAAGTATTCCCTATCAAAATTAGGACTAGTCATTTTATCAGAAACACGTGAATGTGGCGTGACCAAAAAACCCTAAGTAAAAACTGCCAAAGCGCTGAATATTTCATCCCGTTCTAATCTAGTATCTTCTGATCGACGTTTCTCTGCAGTTCGCATCTCAGATCAGATTTCAGCAATAAATTTCTCCGGAATTATAACCTTCACAATCGCCTCTACGGTAGATGGCAATATGTAGAAAAATTTTCAGCCTAATCTTGGGGGGAGTTCCAGATAAAATTCAGTATTTTGGCTTCAGTTCTGTCATCAGGCCACGTTAAAGTATGTCGAGTCGTGCGCACATGTTGAGCGTTGTTATGGTAACATGGGCTCTCTTGAGGATTATAGTGACACATGATACCCTATTATTGTAGCGACATACTACCTGTCCTACTGGACACCCTCACTCCTGTGAGCGAGTTGGGAGGCAGGTAATTAGGTTTCTGTTACCCCTCTTATTTGATTACCTGGTCACTAGTCGCTGCTACCAACTGCCCAGACCACTACCGCCTTCTCTTCCGCTCATCTAACCATAAACTCTCCTTCCACCGTCCGCTCAGTTCGCGTGGTGGGCCTGATCGAGAGCCTTAGTCTCTCGGTCGGCTCGATTTTGTGGTCCGTGACATAGAGCCGATCAGGGGCAAAGGATTAAGTGTTATGCGGGAGTTATTAATTCGCTGACTGGTCCAGAAAATGATTGCTTGGTCTGGGTTGCTAATGTAGCATGTACATTCAATACCACCTCATGTCAAACATGCGTCCTTCCCACTGGGTTATTTTCTTAGGTGGGTGCAAAGAACATTTCAATATTGTACACGTGGCACTGAGTCCCGCTGTTTGCCTTCATTATCCAAGGGGTGAGAAAATGCATGCACGTGCAGTAAAGCATATTGTATTTCTGTATTCTGGGGTAGGAACGTTTGCACACGATTTTTGTAGCTCTTAATTTGGTCTAGAAGTCTAGACGTATTCAGGTTTACATACCAATGTGACGGACGGCACAAAATGTTCGATTGTCCTAGGAATAAAGGAAATAAACACATCATATCTGGTATAAGCGATTTAACAGGCTGCTTTTAGTGGCGGATATTATTGATATCGTCTAGTTCTACTCTGAACACTTACTTATACACTGCAGATTTCTACCCAGCTCTAAAATAGTCTCACACAATTATTCAGACTGTTGTATATTCAAAACTACATATAAAAAGCAACTGTTTAATGTGTTTGAAACAGTCATTTGTTCAGCATTTTACTTAGCTCCTGCTTAACATGTAAATTCCCTACTCTTAAGTGTCGCTTCGAAGCAAGGCTAAAATCAGGATTCTACCAACAAAGGACACAAGAGATGCGCCAGAGAGACTACCTCGAAATGAGATAAGTCCAACCTGCCTTTGTCTGCACTTGAATAAACACATGCATCTGGCCTGTAGACCCTTGTCACCTGAAGACAGAGGTATCAATATTGATGAGAAGACAAGTTGAGTTCGAATGTTCTCCTTCTGCAGAACCCTTCCTGTCTCCCCCACTTCATGTCCTAACCTCGGTAATCTGTACAGAGCAGTGTGTCAGCTAGATCTCTCTACCTTGGAGCTTGGAGTCGTGTCTCTACTCGCATAGTACAGAGTATCTGGATCAGGAGCCAGGTATAATGTTAAGATAAGATGTTATCTTGTTCAATAAGATTGTATCTTGTTATCACTGTGGCTTTGTTGCCCGAGGGTCGACGGAGATACAGCGCTGTTCCAAGTGATATCTGTCATTCGTGATATCCAGTAAGGTGGTATGTGATGAAGTGTAAACATCTACAATAGGGCTACTATAAATATAATCTACTATAGGGCTACTATACCTACTGCACACGAAATTGCTCTGAAATATTACCGAAGTAAAGAACAGGTCACTACTCTATACCCCGGATGACTTAGTAAAAGTTTTGTCTCTATTTCAGAAAGTAAGCTCCTGGACCAGACCTGTTGGCTACCCAGTCCAGTGTATCTAGTTCTCAAACCGTTAACTAGATGCTACTTGTCTAACACCTTACCACCCGCCACCGTTGTCCCTGAGCTTTCCTGCCGAAATAACTTCACCTGATTGGTCCGGATCTGGCACGTGATCTCCCTCCTCCTCTCTGATTGGCCAGGTTATGTCACATCAGGGAGCCGGTCCTGCCATTCGATATGTTTCCGACATTTCCACCGAACCCCTGAAATCTCGTTAAGAGCGATTTCAGGTGGACTGTTCGAGTCAGAAACTTCTCGAGCAATTCAATGTTTTTCGGCGGTTTTAAAGAATTAGTGTCATTTAGTAACAATAACAGTGACCCCGGTTTTGGAAAGATCTAAGGTTTAATTGGGTACTGAACATAAACAAGTACAAGATCTACAATACGCGATACATTGCATCTAATGTCTCGGTTAAGTAAACTGTATGACTGTGTAGGACTTATAGAATGAAGATAAGAATTGTTTCCAAGGAGTACTGTGTCGAGGCTGGAGATGCCAGCAGGATAGAAAAACTTTTCTCCGGGTCCACACTACAAGTGATCAAATATTAAAAATGACTCATATTAAATTTAAGGTTCTGGTTCCTATGTTTGTATTGAAGTGAAAGATTTACCGGGGCTCACCAGACACACCATAGAATGTGGTGTACATTAGGGTGGGTGGTTTAGAATGCTAAGTATGCAGTACGGTGTGCATTAGGCCAGAGACCCTCAGGCTCTCTGGTCTGAGCTGTTCATTTTATAATTACTGCAGCTAGTGAGAGTCATGTAGGGCCCCCAAGCTAACACATATCCGCCTTACTCGCCCTAACGGCCGCCTTAGCTCTAAACTCCCATCTTATTAGGATACCTCATTACTTGAACTAAATCAAATTATGTGAAATCGTGGCCCAATTAACTGTCAATAATAGCTAAATTGGTGGGATAAATGCGACTATATAATACTGAAAATAAACGGAGGATGATAACCACCAATAAATGTGAGAAGGACGTGATACTCTAAAATTGTCAGGAGATAATATCCTCTGAAGTTAACACAGGAATTGTCAGAAGATGATATCCTCTGAAGTTAACACAGGAATTGTCAGGAGATAATATCCTCTGAAGTTAACACAGGAATTGTTGGACCTTCACATTGCGTCACGTCGACGTCACAACACATCACGTGGTTTGTTTGTCGAACACGTGGTCTGTTTGTTAGTGAGCTTAACTTGGAGGTGGAGTCAGATTACGTTTCACAACACAATCTCTTTCTTATCGTCATTAATCAAGAGTAACTTGTTGTGTGATAACGTCACATTTAATAAGACATCTAAAGCACTTCGTCTAGGACGGAACACAGACAAATTGGAAGTATCTGAACGACAGTTATAACTTCTTAACTCTGACATATACCCAACTCGAAACACGCTGTCTCCACGAGTTGAATATAGAGTTACTGTTGTCATAACACCCCCACTGGGATCATCTT
Source organism: Mnemiopsis leidyi (assembly GCA_000226015.1). Taxonomy (NCBI): domain Eukaryota; kingdom Metazoa; phylum Ctenophora; class Tentaculata; order Lobata; family Bolinopsidae; genus Mnemiopsis; species Mnemiopsis leidyi. The sequence continues at coordinate 64,557 of JH156065.1, forward strand.
TCAAATCACTACATCTGCTTTTCTAGCGATCTGGCTGTTTTTGTTACATGTTCATCGTGCTCATAGCCATTGGCAGTCGCCAATTCTGCTGGCTACTTCGAACTTAATGAAATACTCAGACTTATATTCGACCATTTAACTTCTACCCATCAGCTAACTTATTTCTTTAAAATTTTCTGAAATTTCTTGTCAATTAAAGAACAGAGAAGTTGAAAACGGAAAATATTTCGATTAAACGAAATAGCTACAGCTTGACCTACCCACGCTTATGGCACGTTTTTCCTGAAAACTTCAAAATAACACACCTTCTCCTGTAAACAGTTCCTAACTCCCCATTGCTCAGGTGACGAAGCCCTGGTCTTGGTATGGTGGGAACAACCACCCGCCCGGGCCCTCACCAGGACACCTCCGATAGTGCAAGACACACGTGTTGTAGATTCAGCACGTGCTCTCCCGCTGCGCTCCACGTGCGCCGAACTGCGTGCACGTTATCGTCACACCTGCAAAATATACATGATTCATGAAGCCACGTATTTTTATACAACCGTCACGTGCGAACACAATCGAATTGAATCAAGAACACAAATACTTCTTTAAACTGTTGGTGTTTAGGAACTCGCTAAAGCTATGCAAGTATATGATATAAATTAATTGGTAGTGTTATCTTTACAGCCCTATTTTTAAGGTGCGACAGTTAAATCGTTGTTCAGTTTAATAAAAACCCGTTTTCAATAATATATATGCAACATTTTTAAATATTAAAACCCATTGCTTACTGTAATGATAAGTGGAATGCCAAAATCTCTGTATGATATTCTCATCTAAAACTGTTAATATAATATAAAGATTGAGCCAATGTTACGAAAGATGGGTCCCCAGTCATTTAAAGTTATCTAGCTTAAAATTGTTATAGCATCGAAGTATTCGAAGAAACGAACTAATACTGGTAATAGTTATGATATGGGCGTGACTTTCTTCAAATGTGACTGATGTTTAAGGGGTGCCACAAAAAGCTAACCAGGACAAATACCTAGACTGTTCTAAATAGACATTCCATTATTTAATTTGGTTTTGAATCTCTCGGCCGAGTTCGAAACTCATTTGATATTTGAGTTTATCATCACTTCTTTTAGTAGCCAAAATCAGTAGAAATTAAAGAGATCAATTTAAAAAAAATATCACAAACTTTACTGAATTACTGAAAAATTAAGTTTTTGGCCGATGGCTTAAAATTGATTTGATTGCATTTCGGGGCTACTTCAAATTTCAAAACATCAGCCACAATTTGATATTACACCGATATAGTATCTTTTATCTGCACGAACAAGTTCAATTTTAATTGGAGTTTAAATGAATATCGAGTTTCTGTGTATGTCCATCTTGACCAAGCGATGTACATCCACTGTAACTCGATAGTTTTTGTCTTTATTCAAAATTGCACTTAAACGTTGAGAACGGAAACATCGTGCTAATTTTCCAGCTGCTACCCCTGCCAACCGGGGATGCGGCTATCATTCCTTCATGTTTTAGCATATATCAATATTTATCTAGACATAGTACCCCACCGCTATAATATACTCTATAATATATCATATCTGAAAAGCGTTGCCTTATATTTTATTAACGTGATGTCGGTGGATATTGGAAATGAAGCCTTCTCCCCTGCGATCCGTGTCTTCTGCCATTACTTCATTAGAGTTATTAAGTGATGAGAACTGTAAGTGAAGGTTATTTACCTGTCTCGGTGTTCCCTTTTGTCAACACGTGTCCCTCTCATCCCTTCCCTTGTCGAACTTTCATTAGATTGGAAGATAGGAAAAGATGAAATTTCATATTTTCGCGGAAATATATCACTTTAGTTTCTTTTGCCTGTGTCACTTTTGTATGGTGAACGCTTTTAAATTCTTACTCGTCCAAATATGGAAGACGAATCCTAATTCAAGGCCATGTAAGTCATAATGCAGCTGTACATGACAACTGTGATATTTCACTCCAAATTGCGTCTAAGACTAGGACCGGAAGACTCGTGGTGAAGGAGGCTTATTCCAATCTGACTGCCTGACAACACACTAGCTCGTGCTATAGCTATAGCTCTGCAATACTTTCTGTCTGAATTTTATAGTCGTCACTCTTGAATTATTGGTTCTAAAACTGGGGTCGTCTCCTCTGAACTTTCTCGTGGGACACAAGGGAATGTGACACAATTTTCTCACTATCATTAGACTTAAAGCGTCAATTGCCTTTGTCATTCACCTCGATAAGCTGACATGCTGGTAGTCAAAAATGAGACAAGTATTTGTGCGACTTAAAATTATGAGACGTTTCGAAGCTGCCAAAGCAGCGTCTGTCCCGTTCTGACAAGACACTCATTTTGTGACGCCGGTTTCTTTAGAACAAGCTCTCGAGGTAGATGAGGTGTCTGAAGTAAGATAATTGGATCAACTTGGATCATTTTTTCCAACTCAGTATATCTTTATTTGGACTTAACCTCAATCTTTCCGTGACTAAATTCCAATCCAACATGTTGGAGCTAGATTGTGAACTTTTTGGGGCGAATTTATTTTCAATTTTTTGTTGACTTTGGGTTCTGTGTGATAACTATTTTAAACGTTTTAAAGAAAATAAATTGAAGAGGCTCTATTCACGTGATTAAACTAGGGTACGAGCGGGAGAGAGAGATAGAGCCCAATTTATATTTCTGTGTTCTACGTGTTATTTTTTCTAGCAATGTCATGATATAGTTTTGGGATTTGTAACGCTTTCCGTCATTTTTTAGTCACAGCAATAATGATATTTTGTCACATAGTTTAGTCACATTTTAGTACACTTTTTCTTGTTATGCAATTGAACACTGTCCTCTTTCAATGCTCACGATTTTTACCACTTATTTTGGAAATGCTTTTTGTACGTACCAATATATGATATTTGATTATTTTTATAGTATTTTAGCGTATGCATAACAATAACGATATCTCTTGCAGTTGATTTGAATAATATATATCAGGAACCTTAAACGCGAAATTCGTAGTTGATAGTTCTATGCAATTTTACTCTTGGCTTCAATTGAAGACCTAGTTAGAGTTGGTTATCATTATTAGTTACACAAAGAAGTATGTGGATCATATTCAAATTTATTGACGGGAATTTGAAAAACTTGTGCAGACGAAAGGATTTTTCTCATATTAGACATACTATTCCAACTACTGAGCTAGCTGGCAGCTTATTGCGACATATCTGATTAGGTATAGTCTAGATGACTTAGGTTTTTTGCTAAATCGGCCCCCGCTGCTCACCGTTGTGTAGTCTTACAGTGAAATGTTCTATTTTAACACAGATTCAGTTGATAAATATTTAATTTAGCGCAAGTGTGTTAGTGGCCAATGTTAACTTCATGATTTTGAATTAGGGCAAAATCGTGCGGTGTTTATTCAAAATCTCAACTATTTAACACCACACTAGTTACTCGGCAAAAAATCAAATAGGATTGTTGAAAGCTGAATTGACCCTCTAAATTTTATGACACACAACTTGATTCACGTTACAAAATATTATAAAAAAGGCATGCTAATTACAATTGTTGCGTTATCAGTCTCATTATATATAACCAATATACCCGGCGGTTCTGCATAAATGAGTCAACACTTGCACATGTGCCATAGCTTTAGCACTGTAACTAGCCAACCAATAAAGTAACTATATGTGATTTCGAGAATTTGGATTTAAACACTCGCCGATATTTAAAATTTATTCAGTTATACAGATTTTTAAAGCTATGAAGTTGATACCTTTGTTGGGAATGGACAATATGAAAGTATAAAGCATTAAGAATTTGAAGTACGTTAAGGTGGTTAAAAAAGAAATTTTTATCTCTAAAAAGTTTAAAATTAAATTGACGTTATGTATATGTTGGAAATTTTTACTTAAACTTTTTATCGAATCTTCGTAATGTATGTTGGAACCGGGGAGAGCGCTGCCTAGCTATCTTGCCGCTGCTTTGTCACTCTGGTTTGCCGGCACTGTAATTGTGTCTCCGGCACTGGGCCAACAACTTGCGTTGTGTCCCTTGTTCAGGGCCTTTAAAAATGTTCAACTTGTTTCACGGTAAATTTTATTGGGAAATAAAATGATAGTTCCTGAATCGGAGTTTATCTTTAATTTGTAAAGTTATGTAATCATGACTAGATGTACCTCCGATAGAAGGTGCAATAATATACGCCTCACTCTGCAAACAGCATCATAGATACATCTTAGGTTTGGGCTCCTTAAAAAAAACTACCTCCAAAATTGTTCTAATCGTAATACAGTAATATATCGATCTGTCTCCTCTATATAAGCCTATATCAAAGACTCAGGCTCAATAATGACAAAGTTGATTTGTTTGGCAATACTGTTATATACAGTATTGGCCACTGCCCAACCTATTAACCAGATTCGTAGAAGTGTTTGTGGCAACATCGCAGGTAGTGACTTGACATGTAAGTGCAAAAGTTTCTAACGAAAACTACTCAGTACGCCACTCCTCGTCGTCCCGACTTTCAAAGTACAAATTGTCGGCCATAATAATTGTACCAATAGTTAGACTTGGAGGAGGGTAACACTCTTGCTGACATCACTTTCAGCTATGCGACTCTAAATTCCTGCGATGATTTAATTCCTTCGGTCATTTTCGCGGGCTTTTTTAGGTGAATTTGCTTTTGGTTTTATGTTTTTATTTAATTAAAGTTCATTGTCTAGGCATTCGTCTTAAAGCATAACATTTTAAGTTGGAAAATTCCAAAAAATTTGTACCTGCCGTGAGCCTGCTAAACAGTAATTAATTCTGTGTATTTCACCGTCGCGTATCTATGTATAGAAACTAGCTACAAATTTACAGTACAAATTCAACTAGATCGTGTAAGGTACTAGCTAGCAAATACTTGAAATGTTGTGCAAGTTTAAGAGATTTAGCTATAAACAATCTGATAAGAATGCTGACTATAGACAACTTTAAACTTAATCTAGACATAATGAAAACCGTGATGCCCGATGTACTGGATTGTACGTATTCCACTGCAATATCGCATCCATGATAGCTAACCAGCCTGTTAAATTTATTGGTTTAAATGGCGGTGGTTAGGAGGGATTTAGTTTAACTCCAAGGTAACAATTTCGTGTTGGAAATGTCATAACTGTTATAAATTCTCGCTTGCAGTAGGTAACACAGTACTTGGTGAACTACTCTCTCTTGATTCCTATGTTCTAAATGTGGCACCTTTAAACTGAGACGTATATATCCAAGTATATATATTTCTGTAATAATCCGCTAATCAAGCCGCTCCAAATACGGCAGTTCACTGGGCTGTGTTACCAATCTTGTCAGTCTTGTGTCAACTCCACCATTGACACTGGTATGTTTTTTTGTGTGTGTGCGTGTTCGTGTGTGTTTGTGTCAGTGTGTCAGTGTGTCTGCGTCTGTGTCCGTGTCCGTGTCCGTGTCCGTGTCCGTGTCCGTGTCCGTGTCCGTGTCCGTGTCCGTGTCCGTGTCTGTGTGTCTGTGTCTGTGTCTGTGTCTGTGTCTGTGTCTGTGTCTGTGTCTGTGTCTGTGCGTATGTCCCGTGTCTGTGTCTGTGTGTGTGTCTGTGTGTGTGTCTGTAAGTGTGTCTGTACGTGTGTCTGTGTATCTGTGTCTGTGTCTGTGTGTACAGAGGATTGTATACAGAAGACAGCACTAACTTCGCCGTACACAGTCTCCAACATACAGTTTTACATAGCAGGAATATCTTAACTTATAGGTAAAGGATTTGGAGCAGGTGTTCAAAAAGTCAGACCAAGGTCACGTGACAAAAAAAGTTGGTATATCCCGTTTTGAGAAAACAATCGTCGCAAATATGACAACCTGCTTGTCAGATATTACATATCACAAGTTACCTAAGATCCAAGTTCAAGGAAGTTTAAACTTAAATTCTATAATTTGAACAAATTATAACATGTCGGTATACGAGTAGATGCTCAGGAAACTAAAAACATAAAATAAACATAAAATAAACATAAAATAAACATAAAATAAACCGGTTTTGTGAACATTTTCTCAAGCCAGAGTGACAAAGCGGGACGTGAACTAGATAGATAAGAAGACTTGCTATTACTTGTCGCCGCTCTACTGCACTTACATCTAAATGTACCATTAGATAATAATTATAGGATATTAATTTTGTTGATAAATAGACCTAACCCTTAATAATATAACCCATTTAAATACTTTTGTTTTATTTGTTAATAACAAGAAGAAATGAGAAATACGAAATCCAAAGTCGAAATTGATTAGATCATCAATCACATCAGGTCGATAAAGTTTAATTCATAGATTTTATCAAATCTAAATAATGAAGACTAAACAAAAACTGTCTTGTCAAACTATAACCATGGTAATAACCCACTGAACTACCACAAAAATAACATCTAATTAACACTAAACTAACACTTAACTAACGTCCTCCCCACATAGTGCAGAGAATGCTACGGTCGATGATCCTGATTGTTACCGTGGTGGGAGCGATATGTTGCAGTGGAGTTGTAGCCAAGGTAGCCGTTGTCACGATAGGCGTTATACTCTTCTGCTACGTCCTCACACGTTCCCCTCGCATCTCCGCTGAGGGATACAGAGAAGGGCTGTACAACAAGGTTCGTCTTGAACGGTGTTTACTGTTTTTCTCACTTTTACTGTTTTTCTCACTTTTACTGTTTTTTGTCACTTTTAAGTGGATTCCTTAGATCACGGAGTTCTTGACTTTTGAATTTATATTTCGTTATTCTCTTGTTCTGTTATCTCTTGAATTTGCTCCTATTATTTCTAAAACATTGGAAATAACATAACAGTTCAGAACATGTCTGGTTTTGAATACACGATATTAATGTAACGTTTTTTGATATAGTTCTATTATATTAACATAACGATATTAATAAAACGATGATTGATATAACGATATCATTAGAACGTTTTAAGCTTGTAAGTTTTTGTAATATCTTTTTTATGTATGTGTATATTTTGTGTACATGTGTGGCAAGAGGAGGTTGCTAGATGGGTTTTTAGTCTTGTACAATCATTGTGTAAGTTGTATGTATTAGACCGATTTAGAAAGATTTTAATTAAAAAAACCCAACGATTTAAGTTAGTCACGTGACGTCTGAATTCCAGGTAGTTCTGGTGTGTGGAGCAAGTTCGGGTATCGGAGAGGAACTAGCGTACCAGCTCGCTGCCAAGCACTGTCAGCTGGTACTTGTCGCTAGGACTGAGTCCAAGCTACTTCGTGTTAAAGAAGAAGCTATCAAAGCTGGCAGCCCCAGAGTCGAAGTCATCGCTTACGACTTCTCTAACGTAAAGAAATGTGTTCCGTCAGTCTTGTACAGGACAATTGAAATGTTCGGGAGACTGGACTACCTGATTTTAAACCACGGTCTCATGCCCAACGGGCCATTCCTGGGCTTCCCCAAGCACCAAGATCCGGAGTTCATACAGAAGATGTTCAACGTGAACGTGTTCAGCTACATCCAGCTAGCTACCCACGCCATACCACACTTGGAGATAACCGGAGGTCACATTCACGTTACCAGCTCCCTGGCCGGGGAGATTCCACAGATCATCGGGGGTCTTTACTGCGCCACCAAACACGCTAAAAACGGGTTCTTCTACAGCCTCCAGCAGGAGCTGATCCACAAGCGATCAAAAGTGTCCGTCAACATCGGAGCGTTTGGTCTAATCGTGACTCGGGAGATGAAGGACACCTCCAAGAAGATCAACATGCCCAAGTTTCTGCAGGGCGAGTTACAGACCTGTGTAAAGATAATCATCGACAATCTGGTGCTGCGACAGAGAACCATCACCTTCCCGCCCACGAGCAAGGCCTTCCGGTTCAACTGGTACCTCAACCCATTCTTCCATGAGTTCTTCTTGGCTGGAGTACTGGAATACAATTCGCTCGTTAAATCTTATGTCAAGGTGAATGAACCCTTGGTTAAGACTACTTTGCAAATGTGAACTCGAACTAGAAAATCTGTCATATGTAAAGATTCGTTAAAATCGAAAATGTATATAGTTTCGCAATCTACGTCTACCGTTCTCATTACGTAATCTGTTGCCTCGTTTTTCAGGGAAATTTTAGATGTAAGGTTTACTGTTATGTGCTGTAAATGTTAGAGGACCGCATACTGTGTTGCGTAAAACTGTGTATAAAGGTTCACCAAAGTATAAGCTATTAAGGGCTCGTTCAGTTAATTTATTGCAATAAAACGTTATTTTTGCTTTGTCGTATCCGTTTTGTTTTTCAGATAGCATTTACTGAAGGCGAGTGTCATATCTTATTTTGATATTTGTTTATTGTACATATTTTATGTCAGCTAAATCTGAATTTCAAACATTGTATACTATTTTAATTTGTCATAAATGTTTAATATTGTTTATCATCGTTGATTGACTAATTTATTAATTACTGCATGCTAAAATCTAATTTATTGAATTAATTTATTTATTAATGGTTTACTAACGTTCTGTCATCATATAATTTATTGATTCGCATTTACTTTTCTCATATCAATTCCAATTTGTTTAGCTTGTCAACATTGTGCTGTAAAAATTCAACAATTTTGGTTCCATAATACCAACACAGCCAGTACTTAGTGAATTTTTGCATCTGAACCGACAGAATAACAAACAATAAAGACTCGTAACTGGTAAGTGTGCATCATGATTTGTGCACTCTGATTCCAAACAAATTTAGTTGGGAAAACATGTTCGCAACACCTGCCTTCTGCAGCACGGCAGTGTTTTATTGGACTACTAAAGTAGCTAACCAGGGCATCTACCATGTTGTCGCTAACGTCACACAAGCCCAAGTAATGGGAGGGTTGAAGTTGAAACGGGAGGAGCCATTACACACGTGTGTAAACCTCACACTCCACACTCCACACGCTGTGAAAGGTGGAAAATGTTCAGATAACGACGCAGTTATCTCTCTAAGCGGTTTCCTAGTTGGTCCATGTCGGCTGGTCGAAGTGCCGGGTGTCCCGGCCACAGCAGGATTTCCCGGCTCCCACACACACGCACCTCCTTTGCCGGCCATTAGCCCACCCAGGACAATGATATTAGCCTGCTGATGGTTGAAGAGCGATCTCAGGGACGTGTCCTCAACAATGCAGCTCTCCTTGTATTGTTATCCCAACCAGGCCCAGAGAATGCAGGCTCGCTCAGCTTGGTTATTAGGAAGCTTGTGATTTATTCAGCACCATGGATTTCATTGGCTCCACGCAGACCGAGCGAGAAAGGGAGGGTAAAATGGGAAATCTTATCCGAGCTGCTCGACTTCGGAGACATGTGCTGATCTAGGTTTAGAACCTGCACTGATCCTCTGTTATAGCCCCATCGTGGACAGAAACGTAATTGTCAGCGCGCATTGTAAGGCAAATAACTAGATTCGATCTGCAGGGTGTGATGATAAAAACAATTTAAAGAGGTGCTACAAAACTGCCACGAGAGTAAGGCTTGTTATCGTCCGACCTGCTCCAGCAACTCATGATACCTGGCTTATCGTGATCGCTCCCCTTCTTTGTCTCGCAGCTACTCGGCAATCATGCCTCAGCGATTAAACTAAAATCTTGAAGCGGTGGCCGCTAAAATTAGGCCATATCTGAAAAGAAGGCAGACTAATGTTAAGTCCGCTCGTCAGCTAAGAGAGGTCGGTAATGGCCGTGAGGACACTATGTGATTAGTACTTTATCATGTGACCCATGAAGTGTAGTCACGTGTTTTGTGTGTGTACTGCTGTCTGAGAAAATAACTAGGGTTAAAGTGAAGACCTGTTTCCATGGTAACTAACGTCCAGCATATTTCTGTAAAAACAGTGTATTACCGGTGTTCAGTGTTTAGTTCTCATGGGTTTTACATCTGCAGCCCTGAGTGGCTGCGTAAGCTAAACAAATAGATTATTCAAGGAAACGCTTGTCTTCTTTGCGTAGATGAATACATTATTGTTTGTCTTGGAACACACTCACACACGACACCCAACAATAACATTGAGCTCCACAAACAAGATGTTTTGTCGGTATAACTTAACACTACCACTTAAAATCGGCATAAACCACGGAACTTAGTCAGAAGTGCTGGCAGCTTGACTGATACAAAAGCAGATAACCAAAAATAGTACCATTCTACTTTAGGACCACTCTAGTTCTTGTAGCTGTCTCTACGTTTTGTGAGAATATGTAATTCTACTGACCTAGTGAACTCCAGTCCATTATATGTACAAGTTCGGTTTAAGCCAGCCGACAAAATGTATAATCGATTTGAATAGTAATGTAGTTGGAAATCGCGTTCTGAGGAACAGAGTCCATTATATGCGGCCCTGGGTACAGTATTCAATCAGGTTTATTGCTTTTAAGTAAACGGAAAAGAATCTACTCAAACTCACAAATCTATATATCGCTTAACTAAGCTATAATCAACGACTCTCCTTCAAAGATAATTTGCTCGATCATGTCAAAGTTTTCCTATGATCGCCACAGGAATAGTCAGGTGGTTTCACTTACACTTTTCTGGAATTCTGCAGGGATTAACCCACCCTGAGATGTTCATTTTGACAAATGTGTAGCATGTGTCACTCTGTGTATACCGGCCAGTGGTGGACTGCCTCTTCGTTACTAAGAAGCGGCGCCAAAAAGCCGTCCCGTCCCGTGTGTCAAGGGGGTCCTCCGCAGATTATTAATATCAATCGTAGTATGTAGAGCACGTTAGATGCAGCTATTTTATTTATACTTTGGACTATGTAGCCTAAGTTGTGGACGCTCAAACACTTGGCCTTCCAAAGAAAGGGTGAAGCAGATGAAAGCAAAGCGCTCTTGTTGAATATTTATGCTTAAATTGTGATTATTGATCATTTGGAATATTCAATTTCAAGTTTGAATTATTGATCGTTTGCCCAATATCGCTCATGTCAATCGTAATGGAACGGTTTGTAGATCAATATTCTCGTTTCATTTGGCCCCAAATTGTATTACCCTAACCATTGAAATAAAAAACACAAGATCTCAATTGTTACTGAACATTGACTTAAAGTTTTACAACAACTAAAATGAAAAGGTAAACCACACCTTCCTTTACCAGTGTCACGTCAATAGGTAAATAGAACAATAAGACGGACTTGTACTGTCTACAGGCAGGGTGGATAGAGAGATGTAGATTACAATGAGGCAAACAGACAGACGAACAGGGTACAAACAGATAGACAAACAGGGTACAAACAGACAGACAGATAGGCAGGCTGACAAAAATAGACAAACTGACATACAGATAGAGAGACAGACAGGGAGAAGGAAAGACAGACAGACACATAGACAGATTCAACGCAAAAAGTTAGAAAGAGGAATTGACAGACAGACAGACAGACAGATGGACAGACAGACAGACAGATGGACAGACAGACAGACAGACAGACAGACAGACAGACAGACAGACAGACAGACAGACAGACAGACAGACAGACAGAACAGACAGACTAGACT
>JH156065.1:91946-109390 GCA_000226015.1 Mnemiopsis leidyi
TTAACATATGAAAATTATGATTCATAATTTTCATATGTTAATTGTTTACCCATTATTAATCATTAGTGTTATTTAACCTTATTTGCATTACTTCATGCTGATTTTTCGGTAAAATTAATGTAGTGATATCACTGGAGTGTATTACAGTTTAGTAATACCACTATAATTGATAATACTACCACTATACTTATAGTACTTATTACTAATTCATGTTCCGAAATGGGCCTTAAATTTAAAACGCGCTTCTTATCAATTTCTTCTGTTTTGGACAATTGATTGTTAAGTACAAACCGGCCAAAATTAACTTCCGATTTTGTTTCAATATTTATCTGCCCTTACCTGGGGACCTCAGGCTAGGGAAACGTAGAGAGAGCCGCGCAACGCCCGGTAAATCTGCCCTTGTGGCTGATATTTATGAATAAAACTTTTAAGAGACGATTACAGTTATGCAGTTAGAATCATCTTCAGGCCAATTTTATGTGAAATCGAAAAAAGTCAACATTTTAGCATTTTTAGGTCTTTTTAAGGCCCTATATAAGACCCAAAATAAGTAATTCTAAACGTAATTCGTTCACCTTTTTGATGACAGAAGGGTTCGTTAGGGCGACAAGAAAAATTTCAAGTAAATACCTCAACATCAAGAATTGAAAGAGGAAATGGAATAGCCTGGGGACCTCAGTCTTTGTTGAGGGGACCATAGAGAGAGCCACGCAGCGCCCGGTAACCAAATCACGTGTTTTTACAGGCTTAGCCTCTGTAAGGAACAACTTTTCCATAAAACTTTTATGTAAATTTAAATTCCTGACTAGAAACCGCCGCGCCTATCGAAATAATATAGTAACATACAATGTATATTGTACAGCAGCGCGCACCCTCCCGTCATTTTATTCTCCTCTATTCGCTTCGAATGAGGGTCGGACAAAGTCAGACAAGATGTATAACGGTATCCGATGATGTGTTGACCGCGCACTCCAACCATCTTATTCCATTTCCTATACCGTTCATTCCCGGACAATGTCTTGGGTCAGTGGGTGACCTAAACCTTGAAGTTGACGCTGGGCCGAATACACATTCAAAGTTAACCACATTATTGTTGATGATCATAAAGTTTCCGGATGTGAGGCCCCGAGGCCTGAGTTTTTACCGGTGAACTTTTGACCGGCAAACTTTTGACCGGCAGACTTTAGGCCAAATTCCATATTTTTAGTGTTAATTTTTTCATTATCTTTTAGTTTTACAATTTTAAAGTTATCATCCATAAATTCACTATGACAACACAATTATAAACAGTTATAAGTTTCTAAAACGATAGAAGAATGTCAACTATCAAATGCAAATGACGTAGCTGATTTTTGGCATTCTTCAGCTTCTCCTTCGGCTCCATCTTTTATGCTTCAGCATTATTTCGCTCCCTCCGGATGGTTTTGGCAATTGTCGTTTGTTAGGTTTGCGTTATGAAACTTATATGGAAAGGATTTCAAAATCTCAAAATTTTACCAGAACCGCGATTTAGGCCGGACTTTTAACCAGCAAAATACTGGAAAATTGGAAATCAATCACCGATAGCAATCAATCACCGATAGGGCAATTCTGACAAAGTTACATTCCTTGCGGATTGTGCGCGGGTTGATTGCGGATCTGAGATGATCGGACTCCAAAAATACTGTTTTCCTTAGATTTTCATTTGTATTTATTTGAAGATGAATCACTGGTCATACTTATAGCTCATAATATCTCTTCATACACTCAGGATGGTATTGTCTTTTTTCAGAGTTTTTGACGAGCCAACATACAAGAGAAGGTGAGCGAGGCGGACACACACACACACATCAATATTGGTAGAATATACTGAGACACGTCAGGTATGTATTACTATTAATGAAAGAGATTGAGTTAAGTAGAACGTTGAGCGTGAGTCAAAGGCCCTGAGGGTCAACCAACCTTTAGCAATTAGGATATTGTTACTCCGACCTTAACACGACATATCGCTTCTCTCGACCGGACTTTAGTTAGAGCAAGTTCTTAAGTTTAAACTAGGAGATCATGAAACTTTGAGTTCACTACTCTGGTCAACATCTTAGGTTTTGCTGGGGTGTTGCAGGTAACTGAAAACAATCTATAAAATTTGAAAGCATCTTCAGGTGACCTCTATTATAACCTGTATCATGCTCAAATATGTCTCCATACAGTGGAAATGTGGACTGAAATTTGATTCACCATTTAATCTGTAGTATAAATAGTATAACAGCTAAAATAATTGTGGTGAGACCAGATATATTCTCTCACAGTAAAGACAGGTCTTTCTCTATTTTTCAAGGCGTTTTGAATCTCATTGAACGATCGAGGGGCTTTGTCATTTTGACAAATTCTCGCCGTCTTAGACAAGCAATCACTGGACCGTGCCATGCCCTCGCCTAGCTCCCGAGATTTGGTTCTAGGCTGGGAAGCACGTCCTGGGTGTTTTGTCCAATAATTGGTTTGTAAACACTGATACACCCTAATTGGAGATACTATCCCATGGTTACCATGACATCGTCAAGTAGGTCATATCAATATGCAGTGTGGTTGGCAGGGTGATACCCTGATATTTTCCCTCCTTTCTCAACAAAGGTCACGTGGTCAAATCCTTCCTCGCGTATCACGTAACACCTGGTTTAACGCACGTTCTGTGACGTAGAAGTGTGTCACGTGACTTAGTTCGCACGTGTCACACCATATCAAGTATGTTTGGATAAATAATAACAAGTAATTGAAGGGAAATCATTTATCAAATCAGTAAAATCACTCAAAGCTCTACAACATACCCGTGTTTAATCCAAGCAGCTCACATTTCCTAGCAATGGCACGTGCTAACTTCTCCACCGAGTATCGGTTGGATTCACACGTGAAGAAAGGGCCGTATCTCGTGCCAAGACTCTCCTACTTCCCCTCTTTATTGGGTCAACATATTGACGTTAACTCTGATTAATTCTCCAGTAAAACAATAGAGTGCCATTGCTGGCGTGTGTCAGGCAAGGGCAGATCCTGATGTTTTGACAAATACACATTTCTTGGCAACATTCTGTCGAGTGTCGTGGAGACTTGGATTTTCGGTTTATTTCGTTCTAATACATGACAGATTTAATAGGAATAGGATCATAAAAATGTTCATTGAAGATTTTCAATAAGAAAGGAAATATACGTAATGCCCTTGATTTTGCAGATTTCTCAGCTGGTTCTCTTCATTTAAAAAAGAGAGTAACACATAAGTACACATGCATATTGCATAGTACTGGAACTGTAGTTTGGAGCTGCAGTCCTACAGAAATCGAAGAAAATTTAAAGTTATAACTGCTTTACAAAAGTAACAAGTTCTACACCACCTCCCCACGCCCAGTATGTAAATAACAAGGTGCATGTTGCTCAAGATGTTGTCCATGTAACTGTAGTTCACCTCCTGGCTTGCCCTGCCCCGGGGGCTGCCCCCGGTTGTTCCCTCCCTCAGGTTGAATACCAGCTCCTTGGACTACAAGTGCAGTGTGTAAAACTGCAGGTCACGTGGCGTTCTAGCTATTAAGGCTTGCTAATTGGTCAACAATCCAAGTTTGGCAATGGTAGATCCAGCTGTGTCTATGACCCGGAAGTTGATGTGTTCGGTCCCTTCAGCCGAGGTGCCCCGGACTGAGTCTGCTGGAAAGTGGAACTGGAAACGTGATAGTACGGATCAGGAACTCCAGCTGTCAGACAACGAGGTCGTTAAGAAACTCCACTATCTTTAACTTTGTCACGTGATCAAAACAGCTTGTGTTCATGTCTTCCTGTTCAGGTCTCAGATCACCTGATCACGGTTCCCTGCTTTTATGTCTAGCCTAGTGAACTTTCCTTGCGGATGTATGAGTCATGAAACACGCTTAGCTCACCATGTGACATGATAGAAAGTTCAACAATAAGTAACTTAAAAAGTGTAAAATGAAAAGAGATAAATAAAGGACTACTTTATTGGTTGGTTGCCGGGCCTTCATCCAGCCTTAGGTGGAAAATGTTATGATGAAACTTATGTTTCCGTCCCTCTTTCTCAGCGATCATTGTAACCACTCTACTTTATCTACTGAAATTCTAAATGGGTATATGCTTAAGTGAGATCTCTGACATTTTGAGCTGGACAAATGCCCAAGATCTAGTTTACAAACCGAAGTTATTCATCAGCAGTCCTAAGGTTGTTCAAATCCCCCGTGGGTTAGTTTATGCCTTACACGGCCGAAATAAATTACGTATTTCGACTCAGTCTCGCGGGCAAAGTTTCTACAAAAAAATTTTCTCTTATGAATTTGCCAAAATGTCTCAATGCCGTGACCAATAAGATAGTTTGCTAATGTGAAGCGGTTCAGTCGATCGCAGTAACTCCCCTCGAAAAACCTAAATATTTGGGCCATTAGTCACCTCTGCGACTAGACATAATTTATTGGTTATCCGACCCCCATGTTCATAGAACTAATACTGAAAATAAAGCTCGATTGAAAACTACCTATTGAAATCTATTAATCTCATACAAAAATGATTCCAGTTATAGCCATGCAAATATGAGGGTCTAGCATGGCTCTAGCGGGCCTAATGAGGAAGCTATAAAAACGAGAATATTTACATTTTTATGTCCGAAAGTCCTATTTGGCCGCGTTTTCTTATTCTGAAATCAGGCGTTCTGTCGGCTATTTCGCAGTCAATGATCCGAAAATTCGACTCACTGATCCATGAACAACGTCTAGCGATTCAAATTTTAACCGTGAACAATTAGAATTGTCTATTCATTTTCTATTTGACCCTGGTAAGGTCGCAGCAACGCAGATATATTTTAACGATCCGCAATTCTAACTCGGTCGATGATTCATGCCTGGTACTTCGGACCAGCCGCGAGTAGAGCGATGGTCGAGCTGATAAGTCCACATCTGTTAAGGGAGCTGGTACTGCACTGACCCTGACCCTAATTATGGGCTGGCTACGTTTATCACCCTTCTACTGGGCATTAGTCGGAACTTTAGATTCTATACCAGCAGTCCCCAACTAGTCCTTAGTCTTCTGTCTCGGTGGGGGCCATGTCAACCGTGACCGGCCGTATAGGTGCAGTTTGGTGAAAATGTACAACTAAGTTGAAGTTTTCAAATTATTTAGAGGGTTTTAGATAGTGAAATAGACTTATACAATAAGCTGTTGTTCCAGTCTAGTGAAATAGACTTGCATTAAGCTGCTATTCAGACTTGAGTCTGGGCAGGTAACAGGTACATTCTCCTAATTGTTCTCTTGGAGGGGTGACGAACATTAAAGTCATTGATACTGATGACCCTGATAGTGACACTGATAGTTCCCCCTGCATTAAGGGGATTACTATTCACATTCAACGTGACTGCAGGAATATCGCGGGAACAGTTGAAGGTGCGGTGGCCAAAATTAACTTATATATGCGAAATCTAATGAATTCATTTAATTCCAATAGAATATTCCCGAAAATGAGTTTTATCCCAGCGGGAGCTGATCTGACAGTAAAAAAGAAACGCTCGCCCCGCATGATAGCCGATTCAGGAGATCCCTCGCAAAATCGGACTTGAAATTTACAACCTTTTCTATCCATCATTCATAACAGCTCTGTAAATCACACCATTACTCAATACTCTTATTCTCTCTTTCAGACGCTGACTGATTCTCAGATTTACTTTCTCGCAATTGCACCACAATTTGTAAACAACGTATTGGTGTGACAAACTGAGTTGTTAGTCTGACAATTATCTCCTTGTCCGTGCACCCCTTAACTCCCCACTATAATATTAGCAGCAGTGAGCACTACTTCTAGATCATTAGCTCACACCATGCAGTTTCAAGTACTTATCCGGGGTGGGCCTCGAATTATCTCCACCACTTCCACTTCACCCTTCAGACAGTTTACTGTAATACTATCGCCGTGTAGTGTTTACTCGAGGTGGCGATGGTAATCAGTAATTACACCTTCTCAGTAAGCAACCCATGTACTAGAATCATGTTCTATAGTCTGGAAGTAGAGTATGGATTGGTAGCTAGTTTTTTAAATCCGTCTTCAATTGTGGCGTGTAGTTAACGACAGA
This sequence comes from Mnemiopsis leidyi, assembly GCA_000226015.1. Taxonomy (NCBI): domain Eukaryota; kingdom Metazoa; phylum Ctenophora; class Tentaculata; order Lobata; family Bolinopsidae; genus Mnemiopsis; species Mnemiopsis leidyi. The sequence goes on from JH156065.1 coordinate 98,036, forward strand.
TTTTGATAAGATGAAATTCGGATCAGGGTACTTCTCTCCTTTTTGGAGCAACATCATGAATTTCTGCAAGTTTAGTGAGACTTAGGGGACACTCTCGGACGCGATGCTCTCTTTAGGGCTTCCTTTGATTTGAGCTAGACTTATCCAATGGTGAAGCAACGTTTTTCGGACAGCGTACTGAAATCAATAATCCACTGATGATATTGGTTAAGTGACTTCATAACTCGGTTTAATTAATGAACTTTTGTTTGATGGTTTATCGTAGTTCTAGACCATTATCTTCACCATGCTTCAATCTGCTCAATAAACATTATGTACCGATATCAATAATATCACCATTTATATAAGTATGAGTTTATCAGTTGAGAACTGATTTGTTTATTTTGTCAATTAACAAGATACTTTGATATCTCATTTCTCTCTTATCTCTTCTAAAAGACTACGGACTGTATGTCCGACTCGTGTCTGAACTCCGCCGGTCGTCACGCTGTCACATGACCGGGCAACATGTTTCCAAACACAGAACCCGATCGCACGCGACCCTACCGTCTCATCATGCATTGATTGTTTTGGGGACAGGAGCGCGCCCCGGATCACGTGCACTTCACGTGTCACCATAGCAACGTCACGTGATCAGGCGCTCACGTGATAAGGTCACGCGCCGTGACGTAGCAACATCTGCGAGAGGCTGGAGGAAAAGAGAGAGCGCAGGTAATATCTCCCATCGACGCACACTCATCGCCATTTCCCGGTTGACAATCTCTTATTCGTATCTCTTGTACATTTTAGTTTTAACAGTTATGTCAGCTACCATTTCCCCTTTCCTAAATGTGCCCGTGGGTCACAGCGAAATCAAGAGAAGATTTACCGAAGAAGAACCCCAGACAAGAAAGAGACAGAAGTTAGATCCTCCAACCAGCACTGCTAACAGTCAAGTATGTCCGGTTTATCATTGTTTTGATAAGACCTGTTAGATGGTTTTATTTCACTGATAAGAGTTTATTTTCCTCCATTTCTGTTCCATTTTCGGTAATAATTTGTTTATTTCTGATGTGATGAGCCACAATATGTGAAGCCAAATGTTTGTGATCGTTTGAAGCTACTCTCATCGAAACAGATATCAGTTGTGTTGCTTCCGCATTTTTACAAGCTGCATGCAAATTCACTCAACACGTATCATCACCAACTTCTCACAGCCCTAGATCTTAATTCCAAGATCTCACATCTACAGCCAATTTTCACGCTCAAATTCATTTTGTGGCAGTTCATACTTCGAACCTCTCTCTTCTCCCCAACTGTCCGTCCCACACTTATTTCTCCTTTTTTGTCCTTGCAACATTGTCCCCACTTCCTTTTGTGTTTCTATCCCAAGAATTTCTGTCATCGAACCGTCCATGATGTCATTCTGTACTGGCTTTAACCACATTCTAATTCCAACATAATACCACAGTGGAAATAGGTGTCAGTTTCGAAAATATGATTACTAGGATACCAAATATATACAGGGCACATACTGTTCACTATAGTCCGACTGACTTTGAGTTCTTGGTTTGCCGCCTTTTTTTGTTTTTTGAATCTTTAGCTCGAACGTTTAGTATCCGATAGTAGGGCTCTTTATCTATGTTTAGGAAATTGATAATTCATTAATGACATCATTTTCCTTTTGCAATAATTTTATTTCCTCACAGCTATTCTCTAGGAACCTAATTTTAAATAGACTCTCATGGCGAGAATAACCTGTTTTCAGGTTCATTCTTAATTCCGTATTTTGTATATGTATTCATCCCACCACAGCATAGAGAGTATTTTATACTTTAAACGTAAAACTGCCAATTTTGACTTTACCGGATCATCATTTTGTGTCTTCCTATCACGTGGGGCAGCTACTATATGTTATTGTGGAAGTTAGCCCTAGAGGACTGATAGGTAGCATTCCAGCATCATGAATAAATTCAACACTGTAAATGCAATAAAGTAGGTAATTTTCCTTAAAATAAGACAGTGAAACCCGGACCTTGAGGCTGTATAACTGTATGATTTGAGAGGATAGAGCCAATATTTTAACACTTTTTAAGAATTAGAGCAGTTTTAAACACCCCCTTCTCCTTCTGCCCGGGTAGTGACGAGACGTCTACTGTTTTGACTGCACAGGTGTGTCGGTTGCTAGGTAACAGTGGGTGGAGCAGTGTCCTACAAAAACAACTTTCCAAAACACCGACTCTTCCACCCAGCTTGACAAGGTCACGTGATGTATCAACAGATCTGCCACCTCTGTTCCTACACGTTCAAACAGCTCCGTGTTCAGAGTCCCGGTAGGCATGCCAGGATGGGGGGCTGCAGCTGGGTTGCCGGTCGGTCTAACTCTAAACCACTCATCTCTCATATTAATCACAGGCCAAGTCTGGTATCGTACCGGGCTACCTGTTTAGCGGGACCAGCTTATAACCTTCTCTTTAGCGGTATGTGACCTCGGTACATACTGCTTCCTCATTAATTTGAATTATTTGAGAGGTGTTTATGATAATCTGAGGTGACTGCAGGACAGTGCCAGGAGTCTGGACGCACTTAACCCACGCTAAACACCAGCTACAGTGTTCCCTGAAAGCCAGATCAGCAGTCCCCTGTATTACAGTGCTGGGTACAGTTCGCTACCGAGACTCGGATCTAAAAACCCTGCTTGTTTCCCTGTTTAGGGCTGAGACACTGGCCCTAACATTTCACAGCCAATGTAGCAAGCTGGTTTTAATTGGTTCGTTCACTGCACGTGGGGTTAAAGCTGGCTTCTGATTGGTCGGTTTGTGTCACGTTGACCCGGTCCTGTGTTCTGATTTGTCGGGTGGTGTGAGCCGGCAAGTCGATGAGCTTTTACCCGTGACAAAGTGGCTGTCTGTCGCTATGGCAACGGTTGACAGTGATTTAGAAGAATGTGACAAACGTTTAGTGTCAATATATGAGCTGGTTATTCAAATGAGATGATAAAATCACGTCGTGATACTCGGCTGGTCCACTAATGGGTTACAAATCTTTTGGCAACTTCGGCTTTTCTCTGGAGTTCGACCGATAGCTTCATAACCTCCCCCATTAGCCCTTGGCAGATAACCTCAATATCTTCCATAAACTGTGAGACTTTTCCCGGCCACTTAGGCTCTAGTTCAAGATATGAAAGGATCAATTTCAGCAGACTATTCTTTGAGAAGCATCATTAAACCAGCTGCAATGATTTCATTAACCCTATCCTAGTGTCGTATAGAGAAACTAACAAAAGCAGTTAGTTTAACATTTCCAGAGTCACCGATACTCAATACCTCACTAGTCTAGTACATACCTGTAGTCTCTACAGATGGTAAACCTAATTAGAAACCGAATGTTTTAATTTTTCAACAGTACCCCATTACTATTATTGGAGAAGCTTCCATTCTCTCGAGATTGTCTCCATTAACACCATCACACGCAGTACTTTTCCTCAACCTAATCACAGCTTCTCTTATGAGAAATCTAAAATATCATATCCCATCAACAAAGCTCAAGGCACATCTCGTTTTCAAGCAAACATATTGGATTACAAAAACTTGATTAGAAAACACTTAGCCTGAACTAGAAAGCACTTAACCTAAACAGCCTTCAAACCTAGAAAACGTTTATGCCAAACAGACTGAAAGTCTTAGTTACTCCACGATAGATACTGATTAACAAGTACCTCTTTAGAGAGGATACACTAAGGTGGTCTCCAGTGATTGCCATGGTGCCCTCGTGCTTGTCCTGCTAAACATCTCCTTATTTCAACTTGCTAAACACAAGTAACTGCACGTAGACAGGCAATCTCCCAGCTGCTTCCTGGTATAGTGTGGTAAACTGACGTAATGCTAGATACTTCCACACAGACAGCTTGCTAGATACTTCCACACAGACAGCTTGGTAGATACTTCCACACAGACAGCTTGGTACTTCTTTAAGTAACTTAGATATAAGTTAATACTTCAACCCAACATGTTGAGTAGGACGTGGACCAGCAGCAGTAATCATCATTTCAGGGTCCCTCCCCAGCAGAAGATGAGTGCGTGTCAGCACTCTGACAAATAGACTTAATCTCAGAGCTTTCTAAATTGGTGCTGGGTGGGCCCGCTAAAAACGATACACGATACAGCTATCAATTCACCATTATGGAAACGATATTATTAAATCTCTTGTGATCTCACTATAGGCTAGCAAGTCCTTGAATGTTGGGTTTAATCGGCTTTCTGTCGTCCTTTTAATACTCTTGTATCGGATTCGGGCCGGGTCCTGAATCTTTCTTCCTCGTTTCCACCATCGGCGCCAACTCGTCACCTCTTTAGTAGCCTGATTGAACTACTTTACATATTGTTAACTAGATTGTAACACAAATTGAGTGGAGAGGACCGCCCCTCATTGACAGCCATCAACCGTATTGACTCTCTGACGCGGTTCCGTTCCTCCAAACTTTATCTAATTCACGATAAGTTGATGTTCGAAAAAATAAGGTTGGCTGTTAAAAAGTTAAGACATAAGTGTAAATATTCTGAAATTAACGTTAGCAAAGTGTGTATAAAACTTCGGGGGATGAAGTGGTCAGAGGTCATTACTGCACATTAATGCATTAAGTGGTTGACTACTGGATATGGTTTTTGTTTCTATCACATTACCTCTTTTCTCCTCATGATTTATTCAAAAACTGCAGATTGTTCTCTACTCCATTACAGAAAATTGCATGGACTCAATTTGCCACTCCTCTGAACTTCTTTTATATCCCCAAATGCTTGCTTCACCCTGACACCCCATGTAAAGAGGTTTATTCAGCTTGTAAAGCAGCTTGTATTGTCTACATTAATCACGTCCACAATCACGCCCTATCCGGATTACAGAAACTGAAATATCGCTACCTTACAGTACTTAGATCCATCCGACAATCCAACATTAAAAACCAATCTTCTTTCAACGCACTTCTCATCCTCCAACCAGATTTCCGTATTTCACCTCACGTGATCCCCATCCACCAATCAGCTTCCCCGATATCCAGTCACGTGACCCAACTTTTAGAGGAGTCTAGGCGAAGAGGGCATGGTCCACCAAATCTATTCAGGGTGAGGGAACAAAGTGAATTAGATAGTCTCAGAGCGAAGGTGAGGGTAAGCGGATGGAGAAGATGCCACCTCGCTGACCGGTAGAAGGTTGGAGGCGCGTGCCTGATGCCCCCTGCCCGGTCCGGTAGCGGGGCTTCTTAACCCCAACAGCTCACCTCTCCGCACACGACTTGAGCCCTGAGGGCTCCTCGCTCGCGCTCCTAATTAGTCTTACGACACCCTTATATTACCCTGAACAACTGATAAAGTATCATTCGATTATTAGTCGTGTCTTGTGGCATAACTAACCTTCTACACAGCTATATAGTTTTATAGCATTGCGGTGATTTTTTAATGCAATCACAAATAATTTGGGGGTGAGTGAGGAGTGTGTTCTGCAATTTCAGTTCATATGGCCTGTGATTTGGGGCTCACAATTCTCTGGAACGTATCGCAAATTTAGTCCTAGACAACGAACTATATACTACACTTCAAGATGGCCCAGACAAATGTTTGGTAAAACGGTAGTTCAATTCGCCGGACTATTGTCGTACCACCTATTTCCAGCTCATGTACGTTTTGGTGGAATTTTAAATCCGAGATTTGGGGAAATAAAAATTTATGATTGGGTTGGGCGTTGGTGTTGCAAAGATACGTGAAATTGGGATTGCTTAGGGTTCTCTTCCTTTACAGTAGCCATTCGTTCCAACTTCCACGATTTCCGTGTCAGCTTAATATCAATACTCCAATTAAATTGCGTTAATTATGCGTGATGGTTGCGAATTATGACTTATCCGTTAATTTGTAGCGGGAAATTTTTGAGAATCTTCAATCTGAAGCACTTCAAAAGTTCGGTGGTCCCTGTGTTGAGGGATGGGACAATTGCCAGCCATCCCTGCCGCACCACCGCCACAATATTGCGGCCATATTTACTTCTACACAGGCCAGTCACTGTACAGTTTCACTAACGTTATGTGTCAATTAAAACTAAGGTATTTGCGAGTATCGCCCTCAAGGCCTTCTAGCGACTCATCCTATTAGTCATCCTGCATGTCTCATCTGGCACGTGCTTCGGTCATGTGACATCATCACCCTGTCACGTGAGGTTTTCTCCCGACACCCGTCACCTAACTAGAGACATGTTCGACAGTCCAAAAAAACGAGTCATCCGACTCTTCTAGACATCCAGATCGTCAAGAAGCAGACACGGCGAATGGGGGTTCTTTCTCGTTAGCGGTTGCTTTATTAAGTTGTAAGACTTCCCTTTCAATGAAATAGTAAGATGAATCTGTAAGTGTACGTGTCCAATCACTGTGCTGTTAAACTTTTATCATCTTTTTTAAGAATCTCTACAACAGCGATTGATCATCATGCTTTTTTGTAAAGCCTCGTGGTCAACATAGAATCTAAACATTGATTGCACGGCCCTGTTTAGTAGATTGACAACGTGAGCAAATAATACTTGATTGAAGTTAGAACTGTTACAAAGGTAACCAAGGAGGCGCACTGTTGCAGGGCCTGAAGTGTGTTTGTCTGCTTGTTCGTGTGTTTGTCTGCTTGTTCGTGTGTTTGTCTGCTTGTTCGTGTGTTGGTGAGGGGTGGCTGGAGCAGGATGGTGCCACTGCATGACACCACCTCACGTCGAAATAATGTGTGGAGCTGATTAGATTGTATAAGCATGCGGAAATCTTTTTAAAATATTTCCAATCAGTTGCAAACAGCGTTTGGAACAAGAGGTCACGTGACAGTGTGACTGTGTTGATACCCAGGAGGGTTATTAGCAAGACCAATACACACCACAGGGCTGGAGTTGTCTCCGCAGGGCGAGGCTTCCATCAGACTCGTCAATTTCTTATCTAGACGATCATAGATCGTCTAAATAAGAAGATAATTGTCCATGAACATAACCCATAACATCACCCAAAGGTGGTGGTCTCCATCGCTGTAAAATTGTGGTTAGTACAAATTGTATATGTCAGCGCTAATCCGTAGATGGGGGCCTAATGGTCTAATGTAAGTAGTTTTGCAGCGCCTGCTGGATAGTCCTAATGTCAGGACAAATTTGCAAATAAATAGAGACTAATTCTCCACTTTTCATGATAATTTTTGGTTTAATACTCTTCCTAGCTTGAACACTTTGTCTTTACAACTCATCCTATCCAGAGGAGGAATAGGACACTGTTTCATGTGATAAACTTCACACGGTCTCCTGACCGAGGGAGGGAGATTATTCTCCAGGAAAATAAGTGCCCATTACTGAGGTGATAACACATGTTATATAACACACAGAGTGCGTAGTTAGCTGTGAAGTGCTCTTTTTCAGCCGGAAGTATTAGCCTGTCAGTCGGGAGGATAACGTGCACTGGAACACTAAGTCTGAGAAGGGAGGACTCTATGTGCGTCGTTTATTATAGTTTAGACTAGGACGGGTCCGCTTTGTCATTTGTCATGTCTTGTCACTTTCTTCTTGTGTGTAGGTGTGTAGCTTTGTAGCTTTCCACCGTCATGTTGCTTACTGTCAAGATGTCTTGGATTTGGTAATGATTGCTGAGATAGCAGACTGGCGTGGTGGTGGGAGTCTTCTGTGAGGTTTACCACGAGTGTTACAGTTATGGGATCTCTGAGTGATACGTACTTCCTTTTATGCAAAAGAAGAAGATTGTTGTTCAACGAGTTGAAATTTAAGGAGGAATGACATCACCTAGGAAAATAACGTAATTAGTATTTAGTGGTTACAATGACGAATATTAATCATGTTTATTTCGGAGTACAATAGCAGTGGTTAGAGTTCCCCAGTTCCATGCTGTTCATGATCTTTTTCCTGTTGTCGTTTCCTGCATTACAATGAAGGCAACCATCTATAGAGAAACCTCGAGATTGAGGATCATTAATTCGTCTTCCCGCCATTTTAATCATAATCTCGACGGATTGGTTTCCCGCCATTTGTGCCCTTTATTAATCTGCACTATTCCAGTGTCCATTAACCCCTGCAAAACGCTAATCACGGGAACCATGTGCATGTGGCATCTGTTTTTGAAAATCCCGCCAACAATTATCATATTAATGATAGCGAAAAGGTATTGAGAGAGAGCACTTACTCAGCTCTGCGCTTACCACCATGACCACCCCCCTTAGGGCATGAAAACACATGACGACCGTTCCCGGTTCCCATTGGCTCTGTGATCCACGTGCGGTGGATCCAGGCAAGTGATTGGGGGACAATCAATGATCTGGATCCTGCCATACAGCACGACTGTAGTCAGCATACACCTGTACGCCAGATAGCATGGCCCAGCTAGCGCCCGAGAAAGGGAGGTGAAGACGCAGGGACGCTAAATTACTTACTGAGCATTCTGAGGGGCACGTGCGCGCGCAGCACCCCTCAGGAGCTGCCCACGTGACTCTGAGTGTGCCACGTGTCAACTCGTTCGCTGCTCTGATTGGTCGTGACGTCACTCTGGCGATGCGCCAGGTTAATGCTACAATATTTCCCGTCCTTCTCTCGCCGTAAAAATTACCAATCTTAATTAGGGTCCCTCTCTTGGTCCACGTGCTCCTTAAAATCTTGTATGTCAAATGATGAAATCAGTAATTATAGAGGAGTAAGCAGTGGTAGCCGGCCGTAAAACAATGCAATCTCGCCGTTCAAAAACAAATGGTGTTTGCCACGTGCTCCGAGGGTCCAATCAAAGTGTAGACATTTGTCCCGTGACTGCACCTCAATACCTATCATTCGCTTTTTGCACTCCACCATTTCACCTGAAGTGATATCTCTGATCCTTTCTTCCTCTCGATTTGAGCCAATGGAAAAGATTAATCACGGTCCTCCGGGAACCGCTGTTAAAACGGAGGCTATTATCTGACAGTAATTACAGAGTTTTGTATTCAGATTTATCTAAGAGAGTTTGAATATTTATTTTTTACTCCTAGTAGTTGTTCTGAGTGTAACACTGTCAGATACTGGACGTTAAACTGCTACAATAAAGCACCTCTCCACTATTGTAAATCTAACTTCTCCCTCTACACAGGTAGACGAATGGGTGAACAGAAACATAGACGATCTACCCAAAATCTTAGAATCAAACAGTCCCGTGAAAAAGCCTTGGAGTGATGTTGATCAGGTCAGTTACTCATCGAATAAATATCTAGCTTGAGAATTATAATTTTAATCATAATAACTTTCATCGATTGGTCTAAATTTCGAGATAGTATCTGAAAAGAAATCGGTCTGACTTTTTAGTATCTTTCGCCCCTTGTAGCTACATTCATGTTACGCCTCTACTACCGCAGGCTAAAGCTATCGACTCAATCAAGCGAGCTCTGGTGCAGATCACAACAAGTTACAAGAAAGAGAACCAGGAACCAACGCCCGTTAGTTGCAGTGAAGTTATCGACTCTAGTTCCACCATCAAGAGCAGGGGAATTCTCACCACCCAGCAACCCAGATACGACAACTTAGTGAGTAATCTGATTGGTAGTTTAACTTGAATGTTTTGTCTTTTGTAGTTTACATTAGGTGCTTACTGGATTTGGATTGTTTTGTTTGCCTACTCGATGTATTTTCATATTTGTGGATGTCCCTTACCAATAGCTTCCCATCTAACTTTGCAGTGTTTTAAGTGCTCGTATCGATCTAGACTTACTGTGTCTCAAGTTTAGAGAAAATCATTCCATAAGGCGAGAAACACCAATCAGAAAAGTAGAATATGTCATGTTCATTATTCATGATGTGTAAATCTTCCACTACTTGCGTTCTAGTAAGGCACATTCTTGAGCCCTGCGCCAGAAGGTCCAGACGAAAATTAATAATAGTATCAGTAAAACAATTATAACACGCATCGGTCACAGTTTGCTTTTTGGCACGAGCCTGAGTTCGTTACAAATCGTTGGTGGTCACCAGGATAAGAAAACCGGATTATAAACTAGTCCCCCTCTCTCTCTTGGGCTCGTTCCTGCTGCCCCGAAGGGGCCTGATCAGTGAAGTTGGGATTCATTTGTCAGAATTGTAGTTGGGTTCAGTAACGTGGACAACAAGTGGGGTCAGTAATCTGGTTTGAAATGCCTCCACGTGATTTATATCCCGATAAATCAGATTTGAAACGGATAGTGTTATTTTAGTATCTGACAGGCCCAGGCTGGCCTAGAGGCAGTTCGAACACGAGCTTTAAACAAAGTGTAGGGAAGAAATACTGAAATTGTTAAAAACGAAGAATGTCAACAAATTGGACCGATTGTTAAAATTTTTTTCACTGAATATTTGTCGCTAGGGATAAGTCACGTTTTTAAATTTTAGTTATTAGTATTCTTAAGATCAAGAGGCATAACTTAGGACTCTACAATGGAACTCGACTACTACCCATACGGAATTGAAGCGACCAACAGCGTATGAAGCTACAGAAACACACAAAATAGACACACTAAAGCCTAAATAAAAATAGGAAACCTACACTTCTAAAATTAACACTTCGACTAACACAACAACTAACACCCAACACCCCCAGGGAGCAGCTCCAGCCAGTCACACGACCCTATCTCAGTCCCTCCCTCCCCACTCTCAAGGTCCCGTCATGAAGGACGTGTTCTACGGGGGACAGGAAAACGTGGAGAACACAGGACAATACACCACATGTTATACTACTTACCGTAAGTTATTTCGTTCTTTTTTTCTGTACTGGTCACCATAAGTTATTATTTCGTTCTATTTTCCTGTACTGGTCACCATAAGTTATTATTTCGTTCTATTTTCCTGTACTGGTAACCAAGTCGTTAGCTGGGTATTTGTCAGTGAGGTAATCCCCCGAGAATAAGTTACCTTGTCACACTACACAATCTACCCGTGTTCTCTAACCCTCCCCTCCCCTCCAGAGTCAGTACCTGCAGAGCACCCCGGTGTCTACAAGTCGGAGAAACAAACCCCACAACAACAGGGCGGTCCTCTACCGGGACAGTACCACTACTTCCCGGAGGTGTCCCCGTCTCGTCCCGAACAACCCTACCCGTCCCCGCCCCGCACTGACACGGACATGATGTACTCCAGTCTGAACTACAGTCCCCTGGTCCCGGGCTGGCCTCAACCTGCTGGTCCGGTCAGACAGCACTACACCTCCCCCCAACAAGGACTTAACTGGAACGACCATGCTCCCGTCACGGTAAGAGCAACTTTGTTGTCAGTTGTATGTGCTCTGTTTTGTTTAAGTTGTATGTGCTCTGTTTTGTTTAAGTTGTATGTGCTCTGTTTTGTTTAAGTTGTATGTGCTCTGTTTTGTTTAAGTTGTAT
>JH156065.1:109534-136813 GCA_000226015.1 Mnemiopsis leidyi
TATGTGCTCTGTTTTGTTTAAGTTGTATGTGCTCTGTTTGTTTAAGTTGTATGTGCTCTGTTTGTTTAAGTTGTATGTGCTCTGTTTGTTTAAGTTGTATGTGCTCTGTTTTGTTTAAGTTGTATGTGCTCTGTTTTGTGTAGACATTTGTATGTGCTCTGTTTTGTTTAAGTTGTTTGTGTTCTGTTTTGTTTAAGTTGTATGTGCTCTGTTTTGTTTGACACTATATCAACTACAGTCAGTACTCTGCACTGTATTGATACTACATGGATCTATAGTCTCTAGTCCCTCGCTAAACGAGGTGAATATCACATTACACTTACCCCCTCTTCTTACCCAGGACTGCATGTCACCCACTAACCAAGTGTACGTGTCGACCCCCAGCTCACCAGACGTCCCTCTCACCCCACCCGACGAAGCTGACTCCAAACCTAAAACTCTCAACTCTCTCTCTGACTACAGCCTTCAGGTTAGCCCCTCTTTCATTTTATCTTCTTTATTAATTTCCTTAGTGTCAATTTGTGGTAAGACGTCACAGTAGCCATCCCATTCTTAACTTTGTGAGCAGTGATGATAATCATAAAGAAAGTTTTAAAACTTCCATGCAGCCCTAACTAACCCCCAACCTCCGCAGAACCTTAACGATTTGAACAAAGAAATGAGCGACATGTCCTCCGCCCACGGGCCGGGTAAAGTTTGCCACCCGATGGAGGTGTTCTGTACGGTCCCTGGACGGCTTTCTCTCTTGTCCGGCGCTAGCAAGTACAACGTCACCATTGGAGAAGTCCAGCGGAGATTGACTTACCCTGAGTCCCTCAATGTCAGCCTGCTAGGAGGAGTTCTCAGAAGGTATTGGTTGTTTTGTTGTTTACCTGTTTCGTAATTATCTGTTTTATTCATGGTCTGCTCTTTCCGATTTTCTGTTTCGTTAATGTTATCTTACGTTCTTCATAAGCTAAAACCTGTCAGAACTTTTAACTTCTCATTTTATTCTAAAATATCTAGAATCTCCTAACATAGAATCCTTCCCCAGAGCTAAAGCCAAGAACGGTAACCATGCTCTAAGGTCGCAGTTGGAGGAACGAAACATCACGATTCCCACAGGACGACGAAAAGCTGCATCTGTCTCCCTTTTCACATCTCTTCTTGAAGGTCAGCTTCTTTTGCAATATTGCGTGCTTTTACTGAAGTATTTTTCATTTGTCAAGTATGTCATTTTTGGAGAGATTTGACCTTTTGTAAAAGCTGGCCTGGATCCAACTGGAATTATTGACTCAGTAGCTTGTCATAGACTCTTGTAGGACGTGTGTATTTGATAGTAAAGGATTTCTTGGCCTATTGTCTCCGATAATTTTGCTATAATTCCGCGCTAAACCCAACTCAGTATTGGCTTCGTCCCCTTAGAGTGGTAGCGTTACTATCAAACTCGCTCCCCACGTGTAAACGATCTAAAGTTGCCATTGGTTACAGCTCCCTCACGTGACTGAATTTGGAGGTTTTGATTTGTTGGCTTTTGGGGGAGCTGGCGTGCGCTGCGAACCCATCTAATGCAATCAAAAGTTCTATAAATCCAATTTACAATGAGCTACCAGTCTTAAGTAAACACTGGCGCGTGCCGAACGAATTAGGGCTACTTTACAAAAATATTCATGACATTTAGTGGGGCTACCTTTATCGGACGAAGGCGATTAAAAGTTCAGCTATGGCAAATTCTGCTTCTTCAGACAGAGCTTTAAAAAGTGGCATTTCCTGAACTTCCAGCCCAACAACAGAGGAAGTTGTAAAGTTCCATCCAATTTTCAAGGGATGAAATGAGATTATGTGTTGGGTGCACCGGGCCGGTGCGGTGCCCTGTGCACAGCTGGCCATCAAGGAGGTTTTTCTCTGTCTCTCTGTGTGATCCACAATTAAATGTAGACGAACGAGTTGGAATTTGAACCCATGAAGTTTAATTTAGCTCCACTTTTTTCCATCGATATTGGTAGGTCAAGGGATTAAGGGAAGAAGCTAGCTATCTGCGTGCATTTAACCACGTATTTCTATTCCTTATAAAACAACCAACAGTTTTTGCGATGACATGAAATTGTCTAAAAGTCCTCTATCAGCCACACAGTCCTAGCAACTTAAGACCATTTCAATTTTTGAAATTTGTAAAAGGTCTCAGACACCTTAGCTGAATGAAATCCTTAAATGGCATTAATTTCTGTGACACTTGGGCTGCTGTCTGTAGTTAAACGTAAATCCCCCTATCTAATCATAAACTTGGGTCGATGCCATCGTGATCCCCCAGTCCACCTAGCTGAATGAGAATAAATCTAATCTTTGTTATCAGAGTGCTCCGCATCCTCTCGCCGAATATTCTGTTGATTTTATTTATTTGTAATACAGCATAATGATATCTGCACCCTTATGGCCACATTTGATCATTACCGCGATCTAATTTTGTTTGGAGAAAGGTAATTGCGGTGAAAAGGTCTTTGTTTATTCTGAATTCTGATGCTTGAAAATATAAATCTAATTAATGCAATTTACGTTAGATGCTAGTTTAAGGTTGATACTAAAACAACGACTAAGTTTAACGGAAATCGTAATCTTAATCAGAGGTTGAATATGAAATCAGTGTGGTATTTGTTAGTCATTAGTAGAAAAGACTCGGTAACATAGCGGTAACACAATGTAACTTCATTGCATTTGTTAGTCATTATTGGAAAAGACTCGGTAAAGTAGCGGTAACACAATGTAACTTTGTTGCATTTGTTAGTCATTAGTGGTAAAGACTCGGTAACATAGCGGTAACGCAATGTAACTTCATTGTAACTTGATTGTAACTCAATAAATATCTTGATACTGTGCTAGCTGTTAGATTTTATCCTGAATTTCTAGATCACACACTGCGATAAGTTCAAAAAACACACGATCTTGTAGTCTGATGTAAATTGGTCAATGATTTAGGTTAAATGAGACACTATTAACGGTCCACCATCAACAAGGTGTCCTGATTTCCTCTAAATCGTACGATTTAAGACATCAGTACAGTGTCTGTGTACGGTTGCAAGCTGGCCCTCATTACATCATCTATCGACACAAGTCCTAGCCAATCACATGATGGTTTAATCTGGGTTCGACCAATGAGAGCGCATATACCTGTCACGTGACAAGTTTTCCGGTCTCGATGTAAACAGCTGGTAATGTTGACTAATAGACCGTATAACAGTTCACATAAGTGTCTTGGTCCTAGAAAATCACGTCACTAAAACCAGGACTGACATCATGGAAATGATGCAGGATTCATTAGAAACGTGATGCGTTATTAATAATTTCGTAGATTTAATCATGTTAATGAGCGGACTAGATTTATCCATAGCAATTAATATTGATTAATACCAAATTTAAATAATAAACTTCTGTGATGCGGTGGTAGAACAAAATCACAACTTTCAAGAGTAATGTCATCACAACTTTCCAGTGTAATGTCATCACAACTTTTCCAGTGTAATGTCATCTAGCTTGCTAATGTGAAGTCATCACAACTTTCCAGTGTAATGTATAATATTACAACTGATATCTTATATTGCGATATCTAACCGATCCATCATTTCCAGGTGAATCAGCTCAACTCGCCAACGATTTCAACACGCTCTGTGAAAAGTTCTTCCCTTGTCGGGAGCTGGCCAAAGCAGCAGTTATAAACGACTCTCACCGCTACCACATCCCCCAAGAGCAACATCTGCAGCGAGTCATGAACACAAAGTAAGTTTACTGCAATCTTTATTCAGATCCAAATACACCGTTGGTAGGATTGTACAGCAGCGCGCACCCTCCCGTCATTTTATTCTCTTCGAATGAGGGTCGGACAAAGTCAGACAATTGGTAGGAATATCTTGAAAACTGATTAGTCTGGTCCACAATACCAACAAGACTACTAAAAGAATAATAGAAATGTCTACAGACTCCATACTTTTCACACAAACTAACTCTAGCCATACCAATAAATGAAATGTCTCCATACTTTTCACACAAACTAACTCTCCCTCCCTTTTGCAGACAGATGATAACAGACCTACAAGAGCTGATGGAGATGAACGTTGTCAAGAACAACGAGATAATGAACACTCAGGGTGTGGGTGGTCACCACAACGTCCCCTGCCCCCAGCTCATGACCTTCGAACTGCTCACTCACGGCTTCGGAGCTAGCGCTCTTTCAGCTGCTCTTAACGTGGTCCAGACTTATCTGGATGAGATGGTGAAGTGTATGACCCTGCAGTGAGAGTGTCATGTCACGCGTTACATGTCACGCGTTGTAATATGTCACGCGTTACTTGTCACGCGTTGTTCTGCTCACGTGCTGGTGAAGATGTTGAAGATGATGGTTAAGAAATGTTGTTCAGAGATAGACTCAGAGAGACTCGAATTAGGATTAGGGTATAAAGCGAACTCAGATATTATTTGTCAAAGTTTGACAAACAAGTGTTGATCAAGATGATGAAAGATTGGCGTTCTGTTTTTAGAGACGATTTCAGAAGATAAGATCTAATATTTTTATTACTCTTTAATTTATATAATTTATTTGATGTTTTATTTCTAAATTTATTTTTATGACATACCAAACCTTTATCTTTATACAATTTGAACCGTGAATTTCAAAACGTTTGTATCGCTGGACACATAGCACACTTTTAAAGGGAACAGAGCTAGTAAATTGTGTATAGATATGGTTTTTGTGTTTTATAATAAATTTCTACGCGGTTTTTATTTTTGTAGATACCAGCTACGGATTCTGAAATATCGAGTTTTATTTCTCTTTAACTTGAAGTTGAAGGATATTAGGGAGGGGTTACGGCCATCAGTACGTGATGAAAATGTAATCTTGTCTAGAAATTTTCCTATTTCTGAAAATACAGCAAGCAAACCAACTGAAACCGAGAGTTACCGTTGACTTAAAGTTTTTTAACAGGGAAGAAGGAGGCAGACAGCAGAATTGAATAACTTTAACATTTTAAATCCAAGACATAAGAATAAGTAATTTCGGGATCATTGGAGGAACTATGATCATTGCTTTAATAGGAGCTGTAGTAGGAAAATAAATTCCAAAAGTAATCAATGATTACTATAATCATAATGTATATCGTTGTATATGAATATCTTTTTATAAACAACTAGATTCCTAGTCATACTCATAAACCTAAAGAGGTACCTGACTCAAAATGAAGAATATTGAGGAATACTAACAGAAAAAACACGTCTGTCTTTTCCCTTTCTGTAAAAAGTCTCCGACTCCAAACTCCAAAAGTCTCTAAACTTTACTCGCAAAGTACATGATTTTTCCATTTCAAATTAGTTGAAGCAGTACATATTGAGTTTGTTGCTGATAAAGAAGTTTTACCGATAACTGGTAGTGACTTTGGCATTAAAATGGTTTTACTCGTAAAGGTTATTGTTCTTTTGGTTTTAGTTCAAGTTTCAATTTCAGGTAAGCCGAAAATCTTATAATTGTATATAACGACATAGACAGAAACGGCTGCGTTTCTATGATCAATGTTTTAAATCTTATATTTACCATCAAAAATAACTCAAATTTAGCTATAATTACAGTAAATAGTAGCAGTACTTTAGTTCCGCCACTGCGATTCCATGTCACACGTGTACCTTACAGTTACCATGTCACACGTCTACCTTACAGTTACCATGTCACACGTGTACCTTACAGTTACCATGTCACATGTGTACCTTACAGTTACCATGTCACATGTGTACCTTACAGTTACCATGTCACATGTGTACCTTACAGTTACCATGTACTCACATGAGTATTGTTGAACCAATTATATAAAGTCACCAATGAATAACAAATTTTCATATTTCAGGTTGCCCGAGATCCCACATTCGCTCCTTCAACAATGGCAAACACTGCTGCAATTCTAAAAGTGACAGGACAACATTAATTCTACCCTCTGACATTAAATGCCGCAACATAGGAACAAGACGGCAAGCAGCTAGAAATAACTATGAATGTTGTGATGATTATGTCCCCTGTCCAAATAGTGAAGATATTGGCTGTCCCCAATCTTCAATCTTCTGGGGTGCTTAAAGGTTTCATTTGAAACAAACATTTAAAAGTCCAAATCCAAGTTTATTAGTTTAAAATTTATTGAGTTGAGTTTTCATTTAACTAAGCTAAATTATTAAGTCAACTAGATTTTGCTTATTTATCTGCATAGATGACACTCTTGCTTAGCCAACATAGTCCTGTGACTCGCTCTACTTTTCCGCTAAGCTCGCACATAACAGGGATACACGTGTTTAGCAAATGACACTCTGCCTTGTTATTCCAGTTTTATAGCGGATGTAGTGTAATTGTCCGGGTGTAGTGTACGCGCGATAAGCACCTACAAAGTATTCGCAACTGATTTTATAGAGTGCATTTTCTGCAGAATTTCTACCAGGTAAACAGCTCTTTGTCTGACTTTGTCCGAGAATAAAATGACGGGAGGGTGCGCGCTGCTGTACAAACAGCTCTGATATTAACGATTATTTGAAATTTGAATCTTATTAATTGAAAATAGAAATGATATTCATTATTACATTCTTAATAACGGATAAACCATTCGATTTTATTGTTAATTCTAAATTCTTTGAGTAATCATAATTATAATTATTGTGTGCAAGTACAATAAAGTAGTCAGTGTAACATTATCAGCTGTTGACGTTACCACATTTCCTCATGAGGCGATGTACTTTCCTTTAGTGCAAAAAGCCTCGGCTTTGAAGGATCTTTACTTGACAATGACATGCAGATGGAATAAAAACCCAAATCCTTTATCTTGCAAGATCTTTCCACTTCTAAGTTAAATCCAGATTTTGGGGACTAACAGAAAAAGCTTCGAGATTGAGAAAAACAAGGTATTCACATATTTGAAGCTCTAGTAGCCGAGTCCAGGTAAGATCATTCACACAAACCTGACAAGCTTGTAGTGTCCAGTAGTCAGTACAACTACACACCCCTGACCCCAGCTGGCACAACATTGAAAGGAGTGCTGCTAAGTGCGGCGACTTAACATCCAACACTTGACCAGACGTGCTTCAATACTCACAGATCCTACCGCCTGATATTTTTACCAATCTTGACTTGAGTTGTAGTTTACAGCCCTTTTAACAAACCAAAGTTCACTTTCCCATCCTCTCCACACTTAACAAATATGTTACGAGTTTTCGTTTTCCTGATCACGTTCGGTGTAGTGTTCAGTGCATCTCTGAGTTGTAGTCATGATGGAAGGTTCTACTCTTCTGGAAACAAAGTTGTTGTGTCATGTACAGACTGCATTTGCGAGGAAGGTAAGACTAAACTAAAATCAATCTCACAACTTAAAAAAAGTTTGTGATATGGACACCTCCTAGTCCTATTCCCATGGCAACCTTAGCCTCACGTTGCGGAACAAAAACGATTCATTCTGATACAATTTGTTTGCAGGCAAGATAAAGTGCCCAAAAGAGTTGGTTTGCCCGAAGAGTTGTTCCTACCAGGGCGAAGAACACGATCATGGCTCCAGCTGGCTAGCTTCTTGTAACACGTGTGTTTGTGACGACGGTGTCACCATTTGTGATCAGAGACAGGTCTGCTTCTGCAAATTAGCTACTTTAACGGGAAGATTGCAAAACTGACAGTGATACTTTTACTCACGAAAAGTCCTCCTATAGAACGAGAATTAAAAATTAACTTGCAGAAAAAATGAAATTAAGTCTATGACTGCTCATGAAAAATTTACCGATGGTTTGATATTGGATATGGCAAGATGATATGAATGATATCCTTTTAACAATCTAACGGAACGTTAATCAGCTTTAACTTTAAGCTGAGACGGATATAATCTCGTCAAAATAAAATTGACGACGCATAGGTATCACAGCTGAAAATGACATCACAGTCGACAAAACCTTTCACAAACTTTTACTTTCAAGTGCAAAGACAGATGTGAGGTTGACATGGGAAAGACAATAATGGCTGGGGACACGTTCAAGCGTGATTGTAACACCTGCACGTGCGAAGGAGGCGATGTTATCAGCTGTACAAAGAAGACCTGTCATTGTGTAAAAGGTTTGCTTGAACATTTTTAATGGCCTAATTCAAAATCTGTATCAACATAAGTTTCAATTTTATACTTTCTAACGATACCTTGTCTGGTCAACGATTAACTTATAAACTTACATCTTGATTTTCAAATGACTGTTTTGAGGGCGCATTTCAAGACCGAGACCATCAGAGTACAGAACAAATATTATAAGCAACACATTATGAATAGGTTTAAGTTTAACGGAAGGAATGAAAACGAATTTCCAGATGATGGCTCTGAGCTAGCGAACGGAGATTTCTTCAAGGACGAAAGCTGCAACCAGTGTGTGTGCCACGATGGCGAAATTTCCTGCGATGTTGGCAACTCCTGCATGAAAGGATGCTTCTTGAACAATATGTTCAATCTGAGGCACGGAGGTCTGTCCAAGTACATATATTTGTTTGCAGCTGGATAAATAAGTATACGACTTTCTGCTTCGCTCAGAAACTAACTTGGTCTATAACGATGTACGCAATTAATTAAGATAAAGTTCTTACTCCTAGTCCTTGTGCTTTTAAAATCACACAAACTTCTCCCCCAGAGAAAACGAAGATCGACTGTCTGGTATTCCAGTGCAACAATGGAACACCCCAGGTCATAGAAAACGTGTGTTCCTAAATTATTTTCCAGCTTGAACGCGTAACATACACGTGTAGCCTGTGAAAGGACATTTCTTTTTCTAATGAAGAATCTAGTTTGAATCTTAGTTTGAAACTAATTGTTAGAAACACGTTCATTGATACCTTCTTTAGTCTCATACATGAGTCGAGTGAAGCTCTTAAACAACAAATTGATACATATATTTGATTAAAAGACAAAACATTGATTTATGGATTTTTGATTTTTACAAATTTCAATTGAAAACATGATTGCACGGCAAACAAATAAACAACAGATGCTGTAAAATTAATGCACCATTAATGCACCATGTGAATGTCAGATACTCTCCATATTATTTTGTTACAAACTTCTACACGATCTGTTCAAACTTCAACGGCGAAATCACAATATAGATTGAAATCTTCAAGTCTGATTTCAATGATAAAACACCCACATAAATATTTGTAAACTTTTTTGTAGGCGAATTTTAATCAATTAACGTCTTGCAAGAAATGGCCAAAATCTCTCCAACTATCTTTATGGTCTGACATACAGAAATATAATTTCGTTTTAAGGTCGACCTTGAAAAAAAGTACAAAAAGTTTCATTCAGCTCCAGACTGTAAACATGAAAATATCTTACATGTAACATAACATATTCCGGAATCATAACACAAATATATACAAATGTCAAATTCAATCTCCAATCTCTGAAGAAAAGTTTCCGATAGGAGTCTTGAAGAGAAGATTACTCACAATGATACGGAAATATTTCCATCTAATTCTTTTTCCTCGTGGTGGCCCAAATAATAATACCCAAGACGATGCCGAACACAACGAGTATAAGAAGAAAGAAGAATACTTTTTTGCGGTACTTGCTCTGGTATTCTGATGCTTTCTCCAACTGAACAACGCCATCGTCGATGCGATCACGTGCAACTTCGACGTTGTGTTCAATGTTATCTGAAAAAGAAATGTGCTGTCTGATACTGGGGATAACTGGGATACCAAGAAGTACACACAATACTTATCGCTGGATGTTATAGCAAGTACGATTTTCTAGAAACACGAAAAATACGATATTCTCTTACCGATCATATCGCCCTGCTCATACACCATAGTTCCAATCTCTCGGAATATCTCGTTAACCGTCACCATATCGGTCTGAAAACAAACATGTCAGAGAAATTTATTAGGCTCTCAGAAATTTATCAGGCTAGGCTTTCAGCTCTCTTTTGGGGTGATTTCCATATCTCGCGAGAGGTTATTAAAATTTTGAAATGGAGCAGTGTTCCTTTACCTCAAGTTTTCGTATCGCTTCTTCTCTCTCGTTGATAAGAGCAGTGGTTGTTTCCAAATCGTCAGTAAATTCTTGTAGTTGAGCTAAGTTCTGCTGCCTGCAAGGTGATGGAAGTAAGTACTTGTAGACGAGCCTGCATGTGTATGTTGAATCGATCGACAAATGATGAACTTGTTTCTGCAAATTCACCGGGCATCGCGTGCTTATTCTTAACGAACACTTTACATCGATGATCGAAGTCTTGACTTTGCGTACATAACCAGTCGAATTATCGTGCGTCAGACATGCTGACATCATAAATTCACACGTTTCTTAAGATCGAGTTACGACTTAGCTTCCTGACTGTAAATGGTTTAAATGCAACTCTGAACGTCCATTAAGTTGCGAAATACACTCCTGAATGAACAGACTCCTGTGGCTATGTCTGTTACAACGAATTGTGAGAGCTACGCACAGCGCATCAGGCGAAAACGTGACATTTTGTAATGATCAGAGACATAAGGTTTGGCCACGCTAATGTCATTGCGCCCTACATCTTCGACATTATAAAGTGCGACCATATAATGCATCTCCAAAATTAGTGAAGTCACGAGGCTTTCCAAACAGGGTCTTACGCAATCAGCCCAATCTACAATCTCTAGTCCTTTCAGTGGTCACTGTTTGCTTCCCAGAATTTCTTGCTATTCCATAAAATCATGCAGTATTTTCAGTCATGAATAACCCTCTGTTTACTTCACCCTTCTCTACTTCATTATTACCAATTCACTATTACCAATTCTGATTACAATTCTCTGCATCTGCAACAAACCTGCTATCATCATCCATGAGACTGTCGTTATCTGCGTATGCAGTGTCCACAGAAGGCCGGTTTGATATTTCGTTACGGAGTGAGGTAGTTCTGGATCTCATCCTGGAAACAGCTGCCCTTTCTTTATCGGCTTCTAACTGTGGGGTGGTGTGGTATGGAAGAAGAAGTAGGACAGAACTGTGTGTTTTAAGTTTTAGCCATCGGAAATACAATAGAGAGAACTTAGCTTTAAAGTTAAAAACAAATTCGCACCAGCTGATATTTCTTGAACTTTTGCAGTGCTTCACTGAACTGTTGTTTCAGTCTTTCTACTTGAATTTTTCTGGATTTCTGAGAAACGTGTGGGTTAGAAGAAGGAGAATCAAACAATTCGAACATTACTAGACAGACAAACAGACAGACAGCCGGACAGACAGACAGACAGACAGACAGATAAATTGTCAGCAAGGCAGATATGAAAGCAAAAACACACTTGTTCTTGGGGTGATCCCTCTTTACACAAGTCAGTTGCTTGTCTGAACATTTCCCCAGTAGTTTCAATACTTTTCTGCACCTCCGACCTCTTGGTATCCAACTGTTTCTTTACATTAGGAGTTTCACTTGGAGTTCCAAGTTGGACCACTAGCTTCTGCATTGCAGTGACTGAAATTATTAGAATGTATAACTTATCGGAATAGTTAACATCAAGTAGATTTGTTAACATAAAGAGATAGTTAAAATAAGGTAATCAATTAGTTGGAATATTCAATACTTCGGTGGAGCGATTGCATCGTTAGTTCTCGTTTAACATACATTTTTAAAGAAAAAAATCAAATACAAAATGTTTAACTTAGAGAAACAACAAATTTACTGACCATTGCTGCCGATTTTGAAGATAGCACTGCCTATTTTCTGACATAGCTGATCGTAGCTCATCCTAAAAAGTAAATCATAGACCTAATCTACAACTATGTATTCATGTGTCTACAGTACACACACAAACAGCGATAACAGTAACATAACGCTTAAAAGCAAGATTTATAATTGGAGCGGACTCCAGAATTAAACGCAGAATTTGTTAGATACATATACATAGTATAAAATTCATTAACAAAACAATCGTAACAAAATCGTTTAGCTTTTGATACATTTTCGAAGAGGACTTAGGCTTAATATATCCTGCAATGTGAGAACAATCATGTTACATGATTTACAGGCTTAATTATCAACAAAACAAAAATTGAACAATTGCATCATAAAGAAAAATGTCATATTATTATCCACTGAAGATCATTTAAAAATTTTAAGAATTGATTAAGGATATCAACTCAGAAATAGAATTTACTCCATTCTTAATTCCTGTGTAACATTCTACAACTCCCTTTATAACAACTGACTCAGATTTCTAAATCCTGTGTGACATCCAGAAACACGTTGTACGACTCCCTATTACAATTCCCGTCAGCCGTGAAGACATACTTATGATAAGTCCCATCAAAACACAGGGCTATGACGGCGTTTCTGACGGCGGT
Source organism: Mnemiopsis leidyi (assembly GCA_000226015.1). Classification (NCBI taxonomy): domain Eukaryota; kingdom Metazoa; phylum Ctenophora; class Tentaculata; order Lobata; family Bolinopsidae; genus Mnemiopsis; species Mnemiopsis leidyi. The sequence goes on from JH156065.1 coordinate 121,861, forward strand.
GCCCGGGGTAGATCCCGGAGGTGCAAACACACAAATACACGGACACTCAGACCGCAAAGTAAACGATGTCATTCCCCATTGGGATCCCGCGTATCGTCCCAAATATCCCACGTTAGCGACGGTCAGTCTCTTGTTTAGTTCGGGGTTTTTAATGGCGAAAATATGAACAGTACCCTTGTCACTGCTGGCACAGAGATACGAACTGTCCTCGTTGAAAGTAATACTCTGTACTGTGGCAGTGTCAGTACCGCGTCTTAGTTCTATAACTAACAGTCTCGTTTTCAGATCGAATACACGAATCAGAGTGCCTTTACCACTAGCGGTAGCGGCCAGCCCTCCACTGTGATTGATCGCGATACATTGTAAGTCTGTCCTGTGCGCGTTAATGGTGGGAGGAGTAGAGGTAGCACCGACAGCGGCTCCAGCTGTAGATACGTCAAACAGCTGCAAACTTCCTGCACGCGTCCCCGGGAAAATCATCAGAGAGTTGTTGAGACTGGGGCAAAGTTCACAGAGACCGCGCATGTTGCTGCGTGTCTCTATTGTCTGCAAGTGTTTGGGGTCATGAGGAAAACTAAAGACGTAGATTTTGTTAGTGAGTACTACGATGAGACGATCTCGTCTCATTTTTACCGCTCTGATCAAGGAGTCAAACGAGAACTCCAGGACAAATGTCTTCTGTTTATCGTCCCAAATACGGACCATCTTGGCGCTGAATTTACTCTGATATCCACCTCCAACTAGCGCAATAAAGTTGCTGCGATGCAGCATCTCTACAATGCGCACTGAACCAAAGTCTTCGAAAGATCCCTGCGTCAACTCCGCAAGCGGTTCAAGATTGTACACTCTGTATCCCGTTTCCATGGCAACCGCAAAACATGTGTTTGTCTGGTTGAATGTGATGTTCTGTATTGATTTAGCAGCGACATTTGACATTACCTGGGAAAAATGCTGATGTTCATCTTTTGAAGTCTAAATTTTGCGATTATAGTCCATAGTTTATCAAATGTCGAGACTTTTAAATGATAACACTTGGTCAACACATTTCCCGAGTTCTATGAATGTGACAGTGTATGATATGTTGAAACGTAAGAAAAAGGATTTAAGGTATAAGCATAAGAATTGGACACGAATACAAATATAAATGTTAAAATCAGTCTGATTAAAATAAATAAGTTAGAAAACAATTCCAATTCCAACTAAAAACGACGGTCTGTAAAATATTTAATTATCACGTCTCCACAACAACAGGATCATCGTCCTCACAATAACTAAAATCCCAACTGTAATACTTCTCCAGGTGAGTTCTAAACTTCTCGCCTCTACTCCTCAACTCACTGTTCACACCCTCGTCCTCGCGCAGTCCTTCAAACAGCGACTTAAGCGTCGTCACCAGAAAATTGTTACGCGACACGATATCGACGAAAAAGTCACTGGGAGTTTCTTTGAGGTGAAAGTGAAGAGTTCTGATGAAAGCTTTGTAGAAGTTTGGTCGTTGGACGAGACTTTGTTGCGCGCGGCAGATGGTATCGACAAGGAGTTTCCACTGTTCGAATGCGGAGTAGACATGACCGAGGAGAAACACGACGAAGGAAATCTGTAGTTCACCCAGAAGTTCCTCTTCGGTTCCGGACTGTTCAATCAAACCTACAGGTTTATAGGGAATTACATTTGTATTGACGATTTGATGTAACTAGTGCCAACTTCTCATGTGACTATAAGAATTTTAGAAAGCTTCAAACTATTTATTTCTTAAAGTAACTAGTACACAAATACCCACAACATTAGACTCATAGAGAATTAATTCTTGAGAACTCGGAAAATGTAACAAACACTAGCACACAAACACTAGACTAACTTAACACTACTCAGCACACATCTACAATATTGGACAGAAGTAAATTACTTCTGAAGAAATGCAAAGAAATTAAACTCCAGAAAACGATCCTCTCTTACAAATTGGAGGAGGGGGGCAAGGCGCGGGGCAAGGCAGTAAAAAGTCTTTTATAGAGTTGATCCCCCAAGTTGACACTTACTGTTTAAAGCAGAAGTAGTATCCATGTAATACTCAGTAAGTTGGGCGGCTGTGTACCCCACTGTTGCTCTCTTCTTGTCGACTTTACTGAACCTTAAACAGTTTCCAAGGATTAGCAAAACATCACGTGAAATTCTGGATTCTCAAGCATGCACACACTGCACAACTTCATGTTGCACAACAAAGCAGAACCACAACGAAATCAGGAATTAGCTGGACAAGATTGTCAGTTTTGGCATGAAATATGAGAACATGAAACTCCGGATATATACTACAGTGACAGTTACCGTACTGAAAACTCTAATATTACTCACCTCATAACTTGGGAGTCGTCCTGGATAAAGTTAGCATCCAGCTTGTCTTCCACGGAAGTTGCACGTGCGACGTCCTGCTCAGCGCGTGGGTTGGCGAGGAGGGGCGTGGCTGCGTGTATAAGAGTGCACTGGGGCTGTAATCTGGTTACTGTTGTAGGTGTGATGTGTGTTGTTAGGCTGCACCATCTGAGAGTACAGTGAAAGATCAAATAGTGCACGGGAGAAAATCTAAACGAAGCTTTCTGAATCGAAATGTATTAAGTACTGTGTCGTGTTAGTGGCTGAAAACACTGTCAAAGTAAGGAGGAAGTACACATTCGATAGAAAATGAACAATTCACGCACGCACGCACACACGCACACACGCACACAAACACACATCCACACACTACACATGGGAAAGCATGTCCAATGACGGAAAAGTCCAATAACGGAAAAGTTAACAAACCTCTGATAATGCTGATAAGGATAGGGCGCTAACATCTTGTCTATATCTTTAGGTTGGTACTGAACGTTACTATCTACAAGAGTCTCTTGTTGAACGTCGTATCTTTTTACCACTATCTGACGTGATTGTTTCAAGAATTTGAAGTTTGTTTCGGGACTATAAAGCACCCAATTTCTAGCAGCTTAAAAAAAGCAACGCAAATTATGCCATCCTTTTATTCTAAAGAAAGCTGTGCCATTAACGCTATCTATTTGGCGTTCGTCAGCCGTTGTATGAAGACATTCGATTCCTCTGAATTTAGTGACCTAATCTGAAAAAATTATTCAGAAATTTCAACTACCATGATACCACGTACCTCCTTCTCCTTGAATGTGTAAAAGAAGCCGGTCCTCGGAGCAACAGTTCCCTCCTTGCTAACTGCACTGTAGAAGATAAAGTGTAATCCAGGTGGAATCATCTTGAGTCCTCGGAAGTTAGGTCCTGTTGACCAGCTGGCGTAGTCAACTCCGAACTCTGTTCCTGGAATTCGGAGTATGTGATCAGAGTTTGTTACTGTGTGTTACCAAACTCTGTTCCTGGTATTCGGAGTATGTGATCAGAGTATGTTACTATGTGTTAATGCACTCATAGCTTTACTGTGTTATCATTAGTTCGATCTAATTTGTTCTATGTATCTATCCATGATCCGTATATATATCTATCTTACATGTAAAATTGAACTACTGTACACTAAACTAAATACACACAACACACAACACAGCACTACAAAATATGACGTGCCTACCTTTAGGCATGTCGTCCACAATGAGAAAAGCTCCGTGCTTGTAAAGCTCATCAATCTTATCCTTGTCTAGATTATACAGGGGCTGTGTAGCAGTCATTGTAACTATCTGGGTATATGTAATGTGACATCAAGTAACTACAATCTCCCTCATCAATCTTATCCTTGTCTAGATTATACAGGGGCTGTGTAGCAGTCATTATAACTATCTGGGTAGCTGGGTATATGTTATGTGACATTAATTAAGTAGAAACCACCTGCCGTAAACAATGCAGTTTATCGAATAAAATGGGTATTTCAGTACTGATTGAGGAGTGTATCTCTTGTTGAATGTTTGGTTTGTCACTTTTTCCCTTGTAAGACTACTGTTTGCATCAAATTGGGGTTACACTTAGGTTATGGTACACAGTCTGCTCTAGTTGAAAGTAAAGCCTTACAGTGAATAAATGTTAAGCGGACAAACCGATAATATGCAACATTCCATCTAGATTTAAAACTACAGCTTAATATGTGATCAGCTTTGAAAGATGAAAAAGTAAAGATTTTCACTCGGATATTATGAAAATATAAAACGCAGCTAAATTTGTATTGAAAGTCATTCTGAAACATCATACTCAAATAAGAAAATCAGAGGTAGTTTATACAACTCCATTAAACACAGCATTTACATTAACATTAATTACTTTCCGTCATTGACAAAATTATCTTAATATACATCATGCAATATGGTCATTAGTAATAAATTAACTTAAACCCTATAAAACAAATATTACTTATGATCCCTTATATAGAGATCCCCTATCATAAATTGCTTAAATGGGCAGTGTACTCTGAGCCTTTTTCAGGACCGCCTTTGAGAACAGCTTTGTAAAAAACTTCAGTCCAGTGACGCCTCCAGGCACATAACTAAAGACATACCACAACAAAGCAACAAACTGTGCCATGGCACAGAACACAGTCAACAAAGTACTCTTCATGACCATGGCGGTGTAGATAGTGAGGAACAGAGTGGAGAAATAGGACACTGTGAAGGGGAGTCTGTCTCTCTTGACGAGGTGAGTGAGGTGGTTCCAGGGTCCCCACAACATGGAGAAACTTCCCAGAGTAAACACGCTCCCGAGAGAGAACAACAGAACGTACTTCCTAGCTTTTATCAGGATGAAGGGGAGGTAGATAAAGGACAATCCGAAACATAACCAGCCCCCAAGAAGACAGGCCATGAAGCCCATGAGACGTTGCTGTTTGGACATGGCAGGGAGCCAGGGGTCTTCCTGGACGGCATTGTTCCACACGTTAGGGATCCAGGAGTTGTAGCCGCTGCCCTCGTTTGACATGGAGGTAGAGGCTTCTTCAGCTAGTAGTTCTTCTGTGTCACCCTGATCTGGAGAGATTGGGGTGAGAGCTCCTCAAAATGGGTCAATACATTGTTGAGTTAAATAGTATGGTACTTTTATGTGGATTTGGCCATGGTTGTTTTACTAATCTGATTAGCCGGTAGAAGGTCTAGGAGGAATTTCTGTGTTTTTTGTTAGATATAACACTAAACACAGGGTTACAATTCTAGAAGGATGACTGCTATTAACGGCTGGCTGCTATTAACGGTTTCAGATTTTATTGCAATTGTCGTCCAAATGGCCCAATGGCTATACCTACGGATTGAATCAGGGAGTCGAGTCCCTACGGAGTCGAGTACTTTTAATAAATTTACTGAAATGAAATTTTTGAGCAAAGAAACTTCAAACAAATGCAAGTATAACGATTTAATACATGTATAATCATACCTTGTTGGTCTTGATTTTTGATAAAAAGCGAAGTAAACTTCTTAAGATTAGCCATGGTGTTTACATGGTATTTTCATCTGTCTGTCTGTATGAAATAAATCGTTATTTCTCTAAAGTTTTAATTGGTTACCAAAAGGAAGTGAATTATGATGACTTATTCGATAAATCTCACACATGATTCAGTAGTCAGTACCAAATAGGTAAGGTATTTCTTTTAAATCAGTAATCACTCTACGTATCGCTCTTCATGTATGTTAAGTTTGACAGTGTGACGTGAAAGAGGACATTACAAGAGCTTCACAGGACATTAAGATACGAGAACATCAAATACAATGTAACGTCTGATAAAAATACGAGAAATTTAATTTATTAAAAACTCTAGCAAAATAACAAAATGTACAAATACAAAGTACTATACAAATACAAAGTACTATACAACAAAATCATAGCCTAAGAGCGACAGATAAAAACGGAAAACAGTATCCGTAAAATTATATTAGAACACAAAATTTAGACAAATATTGTGTACCTGATAACTGCAAATCATATTGCATCCGAGTTCCACCAAATAGAAAACTCATACACTGAAATTGAACACTGTGTTCACCCGCTATTAACTTCCTTATTCAGTTCCACTACCACACTCTCCCACGTGTAGAAACTACAAGACTTATTCCTGCACGTGAAGTAGAATCTGCCATGGTGGGGACCACCGTTTAGAGTCTGCTTCCTGACAGAACCTACACCACACTTACATAGAGGGGGTGTTATTGTAGTCCTTACTGTGCTGACAGGTTTACTGATAGGTTTGGAGATAGCTCCTGGTTTTACTGATATCACCTGTTTTCCCTGGATGGTTTTAGTTACCCGGAAACAGTGCCCGTCACATATCATCTTGTAGACAAGCCGAGCAGTGTTTTTAGCATCGTCAATGCCTGAGTGTTCTCTTCCCACAAATAACATCCCTCGTTCCTCTAAAGCTCCGTTTAGTCCCTGAGGTTTGGATTTGTAGTACTTCCGATAGCTCAGCCTGAGATCAATCCAGGCGTTAAAATGAGAGGCACGAAACACTGACTTCCTCTTACACTCATAAAGAAGTTGGGTACCGAGGTCCCAATCACTCCACGTGACGAATGTAGCGTGGTATTTACCAGGATTCTCTGAACTCGGGTTAACGACAATGTTCCTGTTGGTAGAGATAGATTTTATCCAGTCGCTAAACAGTTTCATGACTGCAGATAGCGGGTCTGACTTGTTTACAGTTTCCTGTGCTATTCCAGTAAGATTTCTACAAAACTCAGATAGGACAGTACACTCAGTAGGCATGACGTAATGGTGGAAAGTCTCCTCTATCTTGCCCGTGTTACAGTCCAGTAACACAGCTGGGAACTCTATGATCTCCCCCGGCTGGGGCTGCTTCTGTTTATCCTCCCAACAGGTAGCTTCAAAGTCGAGTACAATCAGGTACTGGAATATCTGTATCTTCTTCTTGGGGTGGTTTTGACGTTGGAGGAGAGGGTTGGAGATTAGACCAAGAGTTTTAGCCAGGGCTTTAGTTGCCATGGTGACGCTTTGTCGAGCTAGTTGATCAGATAATACGCTTCTTCTTTGTCTCTTTGAAGTAGAGTAAAGAATAACAAATTAGAAAATAGTTTAAATTTTAAGGTATGGAATTTGGATTTTATGAATAAATCTAGAGCAAATGAATGTGCCTGAGACTAAAAATCACGTACAAGCTGGTCAGAATACAAAGTTGGTGCAAACTTTTAGAAACCTTCTTTGATTATAACTGTGAATGCCGTGAATAATAAAACACATTGATGGTCGTATATTGAAATTTAAAATGTCAAATAAAATAAGTGAACATCTACCAAAGGATTGCAGCAGTAAATATAATCGAGCCGGCAACTTTAAGCCGACTGTCCAAAAATAAAAAGGGACTTTTAAAAGGTTCTCTGAATTCCTAAGGGTAAGATATTTAATATTAGGGCGAATGCTCCCTGTACTGTCAATTCGAAATATAAATTTCATGGCCGTATAAGCAAGCTCAGGCCGGGACGAATTCTCGGCTTTTATCTTTCACTTCCGAACAAAACGTACTCTTGATCTGATAAAGGTAAAAAAGTCGTGTTGTTTGTTATCACATAGTACATACGATACTGACAACAGTGTTTTTTATTTAGCAATACCCTCAACTCCGTATTTTCTCTTGGCGGCATCTAGTTGAGCTTGTTTCTTTTCTGCATCTACTTTCTGGTACAGCTGAAGTAATAAAATGTTTTTTTAGAGTTGCACTGAAGACAGGTTTGAGCAAGCAACTCAAATAAGTTTTATTTTTTAAGTTTAAATAATTAAAAGAGTTACACCATGCCGAAATAGATGAACGCATTGATGCAAAATTTACCTTAGTAGACTGATAGTACAAGACAACGAGATATCTATTACAGACGTTGAAACCAGATAAGTGATCACAGGCATTCTTAGCATCGAATATATCTTCGTATACTACAAACGCTGTTCCTTTTGTTTCCGGGTTTACACCACTGTAGAATGTTAGCTGATTAATCTAAGGTAGTATGAACATAAACATTTAGAACCACTTACCACAGTACGTTTTAACTGTTAATCAGAGCGTGAAAAATATGGAGTTTCTTGCCGAAAAATATCAGAGTTTTAATTCACGCAAACGGTTAGTTGGAAATTGAAACCCATAATTCTCAGATCTTGTTTTCGTAACAAAATCAAAATGTCAATATTTGTAATTTTGTATTTGTTACACCTGTACCTAGGTTTTCACAGATATATTGAAGGGGCTCCTGGAAGATTCTAGATCTTCTCTTCATTTAACCCTCAATAATTTAACCCTAATTGAATAAATGTAAACAAATTAAATACAGTAAATAAAACTTACACTCTAACTTGTCGGATAGGCCCGTATTTTCCGAAGATGTCGTATATTTCCTCCGCTGTAATCTTGTAAGGAAGATTCCTTACGTAGAGGATTCTGTTAACTTCTGGAGGTAGACGGACCTGCAATCATTTTAGTGAGGAAGGTAATCAGTATATGTTGTAATACTTAGTGTGCCTTATATATAATGTCATTTATGCAGAAAATATCAAAAATTACATGGAAAACCTAAGTCTGGGAGATAATTACATATAATGTCAGTTTATGTACTGGATCTGCTTTCTTTGACATTGTGAAAAACAGAACAGTCCCTCTGTAGTGCAAATGCAAAGCGAAATTACGCCCTAATTGTTGTTTGGTCATATTTTCACCAGAACATGCTTTAATATATTGTCTTGTGTTGGGTTAAGCCACGGAGATTTAGTTAAAGATTAAATGAGATTTTATTACAAAGCTACAAATAATGTGCTAAAAATGTGCTAAAAAAGAATGTGCTAAAACAAGAGAATAAAGTTGGTACTAACGTTCGTTCTCCTTGTGGCTGCTAACGCCATTGTCACTAAAACATGATAAATTGTCAGACACTTAGATCTAACAAAAAAAGATAATTTTTCGCATTAATTCGTATTTTCAAAAGTTTAATGAAATGTTCTCAAAGATTAAGGCAAATTGGGCAAATTACTTATCCGCACCTTAAGCTAGTCAGAGCTAGATAAAGGAGAAATTCAAGCATCGGAGTATTAAATCACTTCAGTAATCAGTAATTTTAAAAGGAAAATAAATTAATACACGATGAAATTTTTAACAGAAACTGTCGTATCAACTCTGATCAAAAATCAGCTGAGAGATGTAAAAATACCCAAAATCGTAAATTGAAATACATCTGATTATTTATCAAATTCATTGCTTTTCCTTCTTTCCCTTGTTAACGATCCCTCCTTTCTTGGAAGCTTTGTTCACTTTTTTGTCAAACCTTTGTTTTGACATTGTCTTCTGCTTATTTCTTTTTGATGGTCGCTTGTTAGAATCGAATTTCTTGTTCTTTGATTTATTAACTTTTCCTGAAAATATATCCTTGTCACTACTTTTAGACTTGCGTCCCCTAAAACTCTTGTTTGCTTCATCTTTCTGCTTGGTCTTCAATTCCTTTGCTTTTTTAGTGTTTTCCAGAGTCACCTTTGATTTGCAGCGCTGAATTCTAAGTTTTCTACCATTGACCTCGACAGTATCTTTTATTTTCATTGCAAACATTACACCAGAAGAGTCAGCAAATTTCACATATCCAAAGCCTTTGCCTATGTTAGTTTTTGAGTCACGCAATAATCGAACATACTCAATTTCTCCACATTGCTCAAGGGCTAACCGAATGTCTTCCTCTGATGCTGCAAAAGGAATGTTGCCGATAAAAATGGAGTTTTTACTATCATCCTTAATCTGCTGCTTCGATTTTACTATTCTATCAACTCTGATATGATGATCATTAACCAGGATACCATTCTTAGAAAGGGCTTCTTCCAGACATCCCTCATGATCAAAAACAATGTAGGCATTTTTACATGTGGCATTTTCATTGACTTTGTTCGTCTTTAAACATACTTTTCGACCCAGTTTTAGGTCAGCAATTGCAACTGATCTAAATCTGAGACTCTGAATTTTTCCAAAACCTGCAAATAGCTTGCGAAGCTGCTTTCGCTTATACCCAAGAGGAAGGTTACCCACAAAAAGTGTTCGTTTGTCAATCTCCAATTTCTCTTCTGGTGAAAGGGAAGGAAATTTTGATGCCTCAGGCTCAGGCTCTGGTTCAATGGGCTTGTTCTTTTTAGGGCGCTTCCCTTTTGCTGGCTTGACTAATGGCTTGACATAGACTTCTTCAACAGACAGAGCAGGTTTGGTTTCTTTCGAAAACAAATCGTTGGTAGCTTTTTGTTCAGATGTACTAGAATTTAGCAGACTGCTTATATCTCCAACTTTGTACCCATCCATGTTTCCTTCTTGAACCTATGAAATTAACACCTTACTGTAAAAATTCAATTTATTACAATGGAAAATTGATTAGATGTTTATAATCCATTCAATATGTCATCAAATCGGGACAATATTGGCTGAATTTAAGTATGACTTTAGTTTTCAAATTGTGATATTTGAAAGTTTTTAACTTGTATTCAGACATTAATGATAGATAGATTCGATTTATTTGTTTTCAACCTTTTCAAATATTTGAAAAGGATGGGTACTTAACTTACAAACATGAGATGGGTCAACAAATATCAATAAATTGAGGTTAAAATTTCAGGAAATTTTACCAGATTTATCTTTCACAACAACCCTCTGTGCAATGATGAAATTGTGTATAAAATTATTCAACAACAACATTATAGACATAATTTCAAGTTCCTTATCACAATTCACAGCTTCAGAGAGAACTTGTGACTTGAGGCTTTGGTCTGGGCATCGGCATGGGACTGAAATTAATAAAATCAATGTAAAATTAACCATAAGTTCAAAATTACAGTGCGCAGTAAAAATCTGCACATTCTATTTAAATATCACAAGTTATGGCACGCTTACCATATTATTACTAGTAATTAGCGGTTTCTAAGGGGTCTCAAGCCCTATCAAATTATTTTGTTCATTTTGTTCATTTTGTTCATTTAAATGTGCTGACAGGCAGGAACTAATACTTTTGGCCCATTGGTCAGATGACGAAGGTGTTTGACTACAATCAGAAGTTCAAAGGTTCGAGACCCTTCAGGACTTATGCAAAACAGTAAATAAACCATGAAAATCTTTGATGAAAGTTAATTACCTCATAGTGGATGCTTACATTTGGCGGCAAAGCCAGGGTGTTTTTAAACTTCAGTCTGAAATTGAGTTTAATTAATAACACTTACCTTTGTTACATTCATATTCAGGAATCAATATATTGTATTTTATTGTTTCAAAATAAGAAATAATTTTACTTTCAACAGAAAATTTGTAAAACAAACTCACCCTATGCTTTGAACTGAATTAAGGTTGTTTGTGTCAGAAACCCATATAGCTAATCTGTCGTTTCGAGATCGCCTCTGTAGTACTACACCATTCACTTCATTAGAGTACTCGTCAAACTGTTCCCCAACCATACTCATCAACTGCAAATTGCACACAACTATATAGAGCTAATCCTTTTATGACTATTACAAACAATGCATTTGGTCAATTTGTAATTAGATATTTGCCTTGCACTTCTTTCCAAGGCATAAGGACATGCAAATTCGGAAACAAATTCATTTGTGGAGGACATGGCCAACATTTTTTTTCCTGAAAAAGTTCCAGGTTCAGAGCGAATTTTCTTATCAGCGTAACATTTGATAAAAGAATGCAGTTGGCAGATCTTAACTTTGGCAACTTCGATCATTTGCGACTCTTCACGCACGCTTTCAGAAACAAAACCTTAGTCTCACCATTTCCTTCCAATAATCATCTAGATTGCCATGATGCTTTTGTTGTACGTTGTAGCGCCATTTTCCACCCTTACAATTCCGTGGGTCTTCCCACATAGGGCTTATCCCCTCCTAAAATAGATATGCATACAATTAAAACAAAAACACGGATAAAATTCTTACCATTTCCATCCACTGCTTGTCTAAAGACAGTGTTTTTTGAGCAGCGTACACCCATCTACCTCCCTTTAAATTTCGCTTATCTTCCCACATGGGTTGAATCCCCTCCTAAAGGAAAGGAACTTCAGATGGTAATTTGTGTAGACACATAATGCGGCTTATTAAAAGATCCCAATTTGAAGTTGCTTTATGGAGGCATACTTTTATTTCTTGGATTTATATTTTCAAAAAATACCATATAAAAGTTTGATGCCAGCTTTCTCTTCTGACTCATAAAATAACAGAGAATCAAATTAGCTATTAACATGGTTTGCGACTGGTCATCAAAGTGAATTGCATACTATTGACAGGAGTTTTGCATAGCCTTCAAGATTTGTACAATGAAGAATAAAGCCATAAATCATAGCAATTCCATAGTCCTTAAAATTGAGATAATTAACAAAGAATGTATTTCTTAATTTAATTCAATCAGCAAGAATTAATAAAGTAACATAGAATATTCAACTAGTAATGCACACAGGCAAAAATGCTGATCAAGCTTTACATACCTTGAAGACAGAGTATTCACACTTCACTGCAAGCTTTGAGGGTGGCATTATGAAGTTGTAAAGAGCCCAGAAGTCCTCTACAGTTGTGAAGGAAGCTACTTTCTTGTAACACTCAATCCAATCTTTGTCTTTCTCCTCTTTGAAAAACCAAAGTGTCCAGGCATTTTCAAGGGGGTGCTTTTTTGGTTCTTCAACTTTTACCTCTACAGCACCCTATCAAGTGAAAAAATTTAATAGAATGTTTATATGCAAACACAAATATTCAAACACAAATATTCAAAAGTCTGAACTAAATGATAATCATATGAGTGGCATGAGAGGTAGGAGTGGCATTAGAAGCTGAGTTCAACAATCAACAGTGTTTTTGTTGTATTGACTCTAGTGATAGGAATTGAATTCTATGTCTATCACATCCTTCACAGCTTAGAAGCCCCATTGAATTTAAATATATTAAAAATGACTTGAGTCAAGAAAGGAATAACAAGAAATGTGTTGAGTTAGTTTTCAGATGTGGGGGTCATATATGCAGTGACAGCTTGGCCAACTTTTTGGATGGAAATGGCCTAGCCCCGTCCTTGTGTTAAAATATTGGCCTTACGGGTAATAAACCCCGGGTTGGCCTGCAGATTAGTATAATAAATGTTACATAATTGTGTAAATCAGTTTACCTCAATCGCTGCAGCTTTTTCAACATCAGCAGCTGCCATAGTCAGAGTACTTAACTAAAAATAAAAACTAAGATGAGTAAGAAATAAGAAAAACAGCATAATTAGGATTTTGTTTCTTTATTTGAGATTTTTACCATGGCCACATGGATAAGAAGAAAAACATCAATAACATCATATTTTGAATATGATTATCTAGATTAACTTAAAATATATAAACTTTAAGAAGTATGCGTAATTATGTGTACGTACATACGGACACATTTTGAGCTAATATTCCACTGTTGTTTACCTTTCATTAGTAACACTTTGTCACAGTCTTGCTACACATTTTGTTTTTAATTACTAACCAATGTAGTCTATTAGACAAGTGATGTGAATTTAGCACCAAGGTTCCACCTAATCACTGGTGTTTTACTTGAGTACCAAACCCACAAACATATTTAACTCCTGATCTACTAGCTTTATAACTTCAATAAGGTCTCCTCTTAAACGTCTCTCAGCAACAGTAGTCAGCTGTAAAATCTGCAGTTGCTCAGAGTAAGGAAGAAGGCCTACCCCTTCAATCATCCGAGTTAAGCATGTCTGGACACTCTCAATCTACATTATCAAAGACCAATTTCCATGCTCTGCTGCAGGTCTTGTTCACCCTCAGCATTAACAACTTCTCTCTGCTTATAAGGTTTCTAGAAATTTAACATAACGTTTGGTTAGCTTTAAAGCAAGTAGCCAGAGGTAAAGACACCTAGATCTTTTTCCTGATCAGTTTCTTTCAGTTAACTACCATTAAAATCACATTATATATATGTTATAGCTTTTATTAACCCAATTTACCTTTAGCCTCTATGCTGTGAACAGATTGTATTATTAATTGTCATTAATTGTGCAGCTAAATATAGAATACAGAGCCTCTGGATTGTACAAAAGCAATGCATAAGAATTCTCTTCGGCAATAGACAAGCATTTAACACCTGTGCAAGAACACGTCCTCTCAGCCAATAACTACTTGGGGATAATTTCTACATACCTCAACATACAAAGCCATTATTTGAATCCAACAAAGTTCTCTCAGTGCAAAATCTTTACACTTACCATTGTTTCATGGAAACCTATAAGATCCTTAAGTTTAGGCAACCTATAGCTATGTCCCTTTACGATAAATATAGGATTCAGAACGAAGACCAACTCTGCTGATAGCTGGATTCCCTTCCCTAAAATTTATAGACAGAACTACTTCTATTTGGAACAACGTAACCCCAAAACTTAGATTAAATGACCTTTCACCAAAAGTAAGTAGCATAAAGAATATCATTAAAAAGGCACTCATCATGAATCAACATGAAGGGTTGCCTTTAGAATGGACATCTTGTAACTTCGATGCCTCAAAAGTCAGTTCTACAACGGTTTGACAAACTTTCTGCTGCATGTCCTCCTGAAATTTCAGTTAATTAGGGCAATTTGGTTCTTGACTGCTCAAGTGAGAAGTGTGAGAATGAATGTAAGATAAGTTTATTTTAGATTTATTTAAATTGTTTGAGAACTTTATGATTATTTATTTACTAACTTATCAATTGCTAAGTACTGATCTGTCTTTTGAAATTAAATTTTTATCCAACTACTTGTATCCTTGACCGATACTTACATTTGGGCAGTGACTACAAATAGTATTCCATATACTACTGAGTCAATGCTCATGCTTTATTGCATGCTACTACATCTTTGATCCAAATGAAAATTATTGGCCGGAAACTGAACACTGCGTTCGACCTGTTGGATGTTCTTTTTGTTTACTGTTAGCACGTTATCTTTACAATATTTGACAATGCCGCTGACATTGCGTACAGTTAGAACCATGCACTATAGGTCACTTAG
>JH156065.1:154233-174004 GCA_000226015.1 Mnemiopsis leidyi
CATATCGTACACCGATATCAGTCATTTAAAAGAGTCCAATATAAATGGCTACTACTAAGCTACAGCCTAACTAGCTCTCAATTTTCGAAATACTGCCCATAACTTTTGACTTGGCAAATTTATACTATATCAACTGATTGTAGTATTTTCCAGAGAATGAAAGTACTTGATTCCCTTATTAACCTTAAATCTAAAAAACTTGCTCGTGTATAATTTAAGATTTACATTTTATGATTTAAATGCATGTTAAATAGGCAAATCATGGAATGTAAACCTGTCGTGTGCATGTTGTCGGAGGAAAATTACAAAGCCTACCGCTAAAGGAAGATACTGACCTTCAGATTTAATTTACCAACCCTGACATCACATTCTCGAGGTAAGTTCTGTTGTAAACTTCAAAAGAAATCGTGTGAAAATTATGAAAGAAGTAGGTAAAAGAGTAAGACGGTTTCGGGTTTTTAAATTCTTTTCTTTTACAGGTTGAATGAAGACGTTATTGGTTTCCATATCCGAGGAGTTAGCAGACTGATTCGCCGACTCAGATAAGATTTTAAATTTGAAATGCCTTTTACCACGGCTATTTTAATTGTTCATTTTACAATTATAGCTCATGATGTATATTTAACAAAATAGTCAGTCATGCACATAAACATGTAATTTTACCTGATATTTAAATACATTTATTTCTTAATTTTTTATAAACTGAATTAAATAATCTGATAGAACTGTGACAGTAAAGTTCTGTGTAAATAGATACTTCCGTCACTATTCGTCCTGCTTCCACGTCAGACAATAGTGAAACCATGTTCCTTTCTCAAATTGTCATAGAGCAGTTGTGCGTCAATCGTAGGTTTACAAAACTAATGTAATTTACAATCTAAATTTTATCTATTAAATATCTGGAATTAAATTAAGCGACACAAAACACATTTTTCTCACATCATTCTCTCTTTCTCTGGAACATGTTAAACTCTTTGATTTATTTGTAAGCAATATTTTCAATATCACGTCTTGGATTCGACTATCGCGTATCGGAGAACAAAAAAGAGTTTACTTGAGAGCGAATTGGAATGTCGTTGGAAGAAGCCTCGGTCAATACACAGTCATTCCCTATAAGATTAACGTCGGTCAATTAACTAAAAGATGAAATTTTGAAATACCCAAGTAAACTAAGGAATAAAAAACACAGTATATTTCAACATATGATAATATATATTTTAACTGTTTGATATCTAGAACCAAATTAAGCGACACTACAAGAGTTTCCCATATCATTCTATCATTTTCTGGGAATACATCTTGTTTGTGATCGTGAAATGCTGGTTTCTTTTCCCAGCACAGACAATAGTGGAACCACTCGCCGTGTTTTTATTATTTCTTTTTGCTTCTATAGCAAGTTTCTCGGTTCTATCTTATTTTCTACTACCGGTAAAAATATAATCTTCTTTTCTGTGTTATTTGAGGAAGGATACAATACAAATTACAAAATGATACGACGCTTAACCGATTAATGTTCTACCTCAATTCTCTATTCAAGTAAAATAAAGGTGTAATTTAACGATTTCACCTGATATCTAAATTCTTCAATTTACTAAATGTTCATTAACTTGCATTAAATAATCTGAACGAACTTTGACAGTACAGTCCTATGTGCTATGTAAATAGATACTGTACTTTCATTATTCCTTGAAGCTCCACGTAACGCAGACGTGGTACCACGTTACTAGTTAATGTAATCTCCTGGGGTGAAGGAGAGACATCACTAGACCTATTTGTGTTTAGAATACAAACTATTATACGTCAATACGACAATCATTTATTTACATTTTGCTTTAATTCTCGGTATATAGGTATCAGTATATCGGTATATCGGTATATAGTGCAACTAGAAGGTCATTTTTACTGATGCTTTATAGCTGCTAATTGTATTAAATTGAGAATCCACGCTGACTCAAAACATGTTACTTCAGTACCTCATGTATCTAAATCTTCTTCTGTTCTATTGGCTATTTATTTGATGCTCTGCCTTTTTGAAAAAAATAAGTGAGGTTTGGTGAGGTTCTGATCATAGTTTCCATGTTTGTTATAGTTGTTTATCTAAATGATATACTATTATAACAAACATACATGATAATTGATAACATACTGCAAGATTTATTAGATACTGCATAAAATAGAATATCTTCCCGGCACATAAAATTGCTATTCTTTATCGATTCTTTAGTCCTTGGTCACTGGTGCTTTCAGCCTTCCCTTCTTATCTACTCAAAAATCAAATGCTTTGAAACAAAGCCATGTTCAAATACAATAAGAAACGTTTCTGCAAACTTGGAAAAGGACCAAATACCACTCCATGCCGATTTGAGTGTCTGCTCCAGTTGCTACAGCGTGCAGGAGCGAGGAACTAGAGACCAGAGACGAGAGCCCTAGCACACATCTGCTGTCAATGTACGTGTGAGCGTAACTAACTACTGCCAACATTGACATGACACTTAGCGTCCCGGGCCATTCCCAAACGGGTATTTTCTATACAAAGTTTAATTGCTCGCATTTGTTATCTGCGCGTGTCTGAGCCGCGCACAGCTACTTCTTTTGCGCGATCTGCATCTTGTGTGATAAAGCTGTGTCGTCAGAACACATCAAGAGTAAATCGCACAACTTTCTTTGCAGTTTTCTCTTTGATTTTTCGCGTTCAGTTGCGCCAAATTTAGAAGTAGCAGAGATCATCTACTAAGTATAGACAAAAACATCCGCACAATAATCCGTGAGATATAAAAATTGCTTTCTAGTAGTTTGGAGAATAAACTTGTCTTTATTTCCACGAGGCTCCGTGTCAATGAGGATTCGAATGTTCTTAAAGCCCCCCCCCCCCCCCCCCCCTTACCTGCTTCAGTGAAGGAATAGTTTGGAGTCCCCACAATCTCTCCGTAGCCACAACCCTTAAATGTCGAGAAGGAGATCTGTGTATACTCTTTGTATTTTAGGATGGCAATACAATGGCCACGCCGGTTGATAAAAATTACTTAAGCACTTTTTTCTATTACTTAAAGATTTCTTCCAAAGGCGATTTTTTTCATCCAAAGCCTCGACTTGTTGACGGAAAAGTCCTACAATAAGTTATATGAACATTTTGCGGCTTTTCGTTGACACTTAAAAGGTAATGAGATATTATATAAACAATATTTGGATTTAATGAAAGCAGCCTACTCAGTTATCTCGACTTGGTAAGACTGTTTTGTAGTTGTACAGGGGATCCCAAGATTTTTACAGTACATTTGTATAGCACCGTCTATGATAATAACAAGGCCATGGGCGTAAATAGTTTATGTCATCTAGGTATCTATACATGTGTTTTTCAGGGTCAAATTCTTTTTTTTTGACATTTCTATCGCATACTTCACTGATAAAGAATGTTCAATTACGAAGTGAACAAAGCCTTAAAATTTAAAGTTTCATATCCGAGAAAACTTGTTAAACCGATGCTGAGAGTTTTGAAAACATAAAAACGACCAAAAAGAATAAGATAAGAAAGGAAAAAAGGTATGAAAAAAATGCTTAAGATATCTGCAAGATTTTATCAATATCAAAAGAAAAAAATAAGAGAAAAACGCTTACATGCTGAGTGACGAAATGAAAAGAGAACCTAAAAAAGTGAACAAAAAAAGTGAAAAAACGATTGATACAATGACATGAATTGCACCAGTTCTTCTTCCGTCAAGCCTTGATAAAATATGCATTCTAATTTTTTTTTGTATTCATAAGCACTTTTCATGATTAGTTTTAAAATTGAAACATCATTTTGGACAGAAAAAATTAATTGAATTTATTATTTAACATTTTTACTCCCTCTCCACCTACTTCATCGTTAGAATCTCATTCTCCCCTTTTCAATGCGCACTCTTCGTATTTATCCATGCAAAATCTTTTATGGATAGCTCAGCATCTGTATAGAATGAGAGGATGTTTTGGGGTTGAATTGAGTGGGAAGGTCATCATATCTGCGATATTGGGTGAAAAGGGGTGTAAAAAGTTCTTCCTTGATTTCACAATACAGTGGTGTCTGCTGACAGAATTTGTTCTTCTTTTTTATCCTTGTGGTAGTTTAGAACTATCCGTAATGGTGATTGGAATCTGAACTGGGTAGTATGAACAGTTAAAATACGAGGTTTTGTGGATCTACAACTTGAGATGAAGTTTTCATGATATTGGTTGATTATATTAACATAAAGGGCCGAGCTTTCACATTCCCCCAAAAGTTTCTATAGCGCATTAAAATCATTGTCCCGTAAATTTAAACCAACACGGAAAAAATTGTGGTTCAGATGTTTTTTAATCATGTTTAAAGCTGTCTTCGACCGCCAAAGTTGCTTATTTGGAAGGGTCGTAAAAACTATTAATAATATTTACATATAACTATATAAAATTAAAAACATAGTTGTCCATATAAAAATGTATATGGTGGCGGGTCCGGCGGGTGGCGGGTCCGGTGGGTGGCGGGTCCCTGTTCTTGATTTTGGCAGAACCGTTCTTAATTCAAATCTCGTTACCTCACACATGACCTATTTTCCGTCCGAAACCTGCAAGTTGAACAAGATAACTATTCAAGTATTTAACTATCAATATTTATAAAGAACATAAAAAATATAACAAGTTTTTAGGTTTTATGCATTTTGCGGCAGGGCACACTTTTTTCGCTTTTCACAATCATAAAACTATAAACACAAATAATCATAAATTGTCCGTAAATATATATATCTAAAAATATGTGAGTCTCTTATTCCGCCTAGTAGCGGTGGCTGCGTCGGCGGTGGCGGTGGCTGCTGGGTCCGCGGTGTCTGGATCGGCGGTGTTTGGCGTTCCGTAGAATCTTCAGTCTTTGATTAATGAAGGCGAGCAAGAGGCAATCCTGTACTGACAATCTGAAGTCAACTCAGTTAAGTAATTATGTCTCACAAAGTATGAATGCTAATATGATCTTTTGAAATAAAATTAATCATAAAACTATTAACACAAATAATCATAAATTGTCCGTAAATATATATATCTAAAAATATGCGAGTCTCTTATTCCGCCTAGTAGCGGCGGCTGGGTCTGCTACGACGGTGGCTGCTGCGTCGGCGGTGGCTGGATCGGCGGTGGCGGTGGCTGCTGGGTCGGCGGTGGCTGGATTGGCGGTGGCGGTGGCTGCTCTAAATTTACTTACATTAGTAAGTTAACTTCAGTCGCAATTGCTTTCGCTGCCAGACCCTGCGATTCACGGTATACGTCACGTTTTCTTATTTTCATGGTTAGTGATCGGCAAGGTTTAGCAAAGTGCGAAACCACTTTGCAGCAGCTTGTCTCCATTTTATTACTGCATCCGTGGTATAACTGAGTTTTCTCCCTTACTTCGTCTAAGATTGCTAAAGTCTTCACTCTTCACTCTGGTTTGATAGAAGAATTTAGCACTCTAATCTGCTCTTCGTTCGTGACTGTTAGATATAATCTAATCGGAATATTAACTTAGTTACAAATATTTACTTAGTTCTTTTGACAAGTGTCCCTCTAAGTCACCTGCATAGTTTTTGCGGATTGCTCGAGGGATCGATATTATTTGCTTAATTTGGGTTTTAGAATATTCGGTTGGATCATTATCCTGGATATCGTTTAGCGTGTTGGCAGCTTGTTTTAACAAAAGGTTATGAAGGTCTCAAATTGGTAATAAACTAGAAAATTTCGCGGAATTCATTGAATAAGTTAGATAGACTAGAGCCGTCCTTTTCTTGAGTCAATTGCATAAAATTATTCATTTTAAGAGCTCTAAGAAAATAGATTGAAGAAAGATACTAAGATTTGATCTTCTTCTAGTTGAGTTGAGTTATTCGAGTCCTGATAGTTATTATAATTGTTGGTTGGTATGACAAGAGAAACAAGATTATAATGATATTCAAAAGAACGTATTCTAGACAATCACAAATATAAAATCTTCAAGTGCAATCCGTGGATCAAGCAGTCCGTAGAAAAAACAATAAACTATTTGTTAATCGGTCTCGAGCAAGATACTCGAATTTGTCAAGACAATGCAATAAAAGTGTTTCAAAAGGGTAAAAAGGAGTGTCCGAAAGAGCGTGTGAATGAGAGAGTCCGAGTCTTTCGAGTGTCCTCTTTCTATTCCCGTTCTCCGTAGAGCAACGTGTTCTTTGATTGGGGTCGTGTGACGTCACTTTGCCTCGCGTTCTCGTAAGAAGGATGAAGTACTCAGCAGGGGCGTGAGTCCACAGGGATTCCCAGCAGTTTGCGTTGTCCGTAGATAAGCGCTGAGCTCCATCCTCCAGGTCGTGGCTGCTGTGATTTCCGTTATCTAACTAAGAGGTGAGTGGTTGGATCGCATTACAATTGGAGGTATCCATGGTAACGTAACCATGGTGATTATTGTTATACTCTCCTATAAGGAGAGTGAGTATAACAAATCCTCTCTACAAAATTATTAAAGTAAAGGAAAAAATAAATGAATAAAAATCACGTACTGAATTGATTCTGAATTTTGAATAAAAAGTAGAAGTGATAAACTATGAAGATACTGATAGTGAATCACTGATACTTATATATACAATGGTTGATGGGAAGACCATTCTTGTCCATGGACCACGGGCTTAAAGAAATGCGGATCGTAGTCCGTTGTTGCTTTATCCCATTTTTTGTCTGTGTGGAACTGGGATATCTGAAAAATCAATTAAATTGTATTACCCAACCGTAGTTGGCTCATATACAGATACATGTACTAGTACTATGTGAATTAGAATTTATAGATAATTTTAACTGCATGGGGAACTTCCAACTCAAAAGCTATCATTAGATAGATGGGGTCCGTAGACTGAGCTAGTGTAATAGCGAGCGAACAGGCTGCCGTAGCATCCACTTCTGTGTTGAGGAGAACTAAATATTGTTCTCAGTGTCAGCAGTTCGTCATGGGATAAAGCGATGTCCGTCGTGTGGACCGTGGGGTTCATTTCTAGCTGATTATAAATAAATAAAAATAAGTTATATTTCCATGCTCATACTGAGAAATATGTACACTAAACATTAAACAAAGCATTTGCATTTGATGTTAGATATAAATCGCATTAGTATAAAGAACATACACCAGTGATTTAAACGGAATACTTCTAATATTTTTCATCCTGCTTTCGTGCTGAGGTCGGTTATATCATCAAAAAAAGTAGTCGATAAAAACAAGTTTTGATATATCAGAATTAGAAGTGTTGTATCAAGTAGAAAAAGGCGGAGAGAGAGGCGTCTGAAGAACGCATTTCTAAGGTTTCTTTTCGGATTGCCGGGTTTTCAGGATACGCTTTTTCGCAGGAATGAATTTCAAGGGCCCTTTCTTCCTCGTTGCTGTATTTTTCTTAGCTTTTTCCTGAAATCTTCCCTGTCGATCCTTGAGTAGCGAAATTCACGGCGCAGAACCCTGACCAGCTTACCAAGTGTTATATCCTCAACTAAAAGCCTTTCGAGAAACTGCATCATCAAGACGGTTTATCGGTATGTGGGGTACTTTCTCCGGGGCCGCTCTAGTTTAGGGTGAGATCGAGAGGTCAGTTTCGAGCTGAACCTATCATTGTTATACTTATTGTCCATGTCCAAAACCCTGTCCTGGTTGGCTTTCCAATCGCTTAATTTTAATACTTTGGTTATCTTCCTTCACTGTCAGTTTGTTTTTCAGACCTACAATTTGTCTAGACAGAGAAAGTGCTGGCGGCTGATCCCTCCTCCGTCTCCAAGTCATCTTACTGTGCTCCATCAAAGCTAGGCTACCAGAATGTAGTTGTTAATTGTTTTCTAAGTAACAATATAACTCGGTGATACAAAATATACAATAAAAATATAGCATTGAATAGAAATATAAAGGCTCTTATCAATATATGTTATATAAAGTCTGTTGTCGACAGCGTCGGCTGGTCCGGCGGGAGTTTCCGAACCTTGCTCTATTAAGGCAAGCAAAATATATTCATTAGGCTTGACCAGCTGAAAAATGTGGCTGGGTTATCTTTTATCATATTAAGCTGGTATTTAAAGCGTGCAAAACGGCCTTCTTATACTCTGACCTCTCTCTACTCCCAAAACTACTCCGGCAGTACAACTAACCCACCCAATACGCCTTATTAGCTTTAATATTGGAGGGTTAGTGATTTTTCTTTTAATCTTACATTATTAAAGATAACAATTCATGAAAACTTGAATAAAGTGTTTTTACATTGATATTTGCAGTAAGATACACATTACATGTTTTTGAATGAATACCGATATTGAATCAGAATTCTAGTGTCATAATATATCAAATAATGATTATTATTATCGTTAATACCTTCTGTCTTTCCCAGACTGAGACAAGCTATATGCTTGTCTCTTGAAGGATTTGCTCCATATATCGAATTCCAGCGATGTTGACTCGCACGGTCTTGAACTGTGATAATGGTATCGTCAAATAAAGTAGAAATTGTCGTAGATTATATGCAGATTATGATAAATTCAGTATGACAGTAGAACTGCTTTAAGTCCAACTAAAATCCAAGATTTTAGGTCTGGGCACCAATCTACCTCGTCTAGGTGGGTAGTAACTTGTTAACGGGTTTATATCTTGCTGTTCTCTTTGTCTACTGTAAAATTCGTCTCTGCCCAACAAACTGCGACGCTGTTAAAGATCTCGCCGCCGAAGACGTATTTCTCTCTCGACATCGTTTTAGCTCCTCATCATCTTGAATCTGGTATCTGCGTGGTTCGGTTTGGAAAAGTTCTATTTCTGTACTTGCACAGAACCTCCTCAGTCCAGGTTTTCCTAGTGACTAACAAAACAGTAAACACACGCGGCCTGGTGGAGGTTTTCGTCTCTTAGTAGTCTTAGTGACTACTTACGGTGGTTAGTGACTACTTAGTACTTACATTAATTTTATAGAAGATCGTGTTAATATAGATTTATTAATCAAGGAATAAATTTTTAGCAGCATAAGACATAAGATACGTAAAATTGACCATTATCAAAACGTAAGATAGATTAAGAATAAGATAAATGGATAACAGTACAGAACAGTTTTTTATAGAAAATATATTAGCTAATTTTTGGGGTGCCTCATCACCTTCGTAAAGGGTCTTGCAATTTCTTAGATAAAGAGCTATGTGTCTCAGAAACTCAGAGGTCCTTAGCCTGATGGTCGTGACAAAAAAGTGGTTTCGAGAATTGTTGATTGGTATGACAAGAGAAACAAGTTTATAACTTCACTCAAAATGGTTTTTAGTTTAACTAAATCAACCAAATGCTACAAATTCAAGGTAATGCTCGGTGTTAAACACTTGGGCACGGAAATGGGTAATGATAAATAGGGGTGCTCTCTGGACAATGTTTCAAGCACTATAATATACGAATGAAATGCTCTCCAATAGGCAATATCCCAACATTATGATAGATAGGAAATGTGCCCAAACACTGTACGTGAAAAGCGGTCATGCTAAACATGATTAAACATTTGCTAGTGAAACTGATTGATTTGATTGATTTGATTCAATCAAATCAATCTGTTTCACTAGCAAATGTTTAATCAACTAAAAGTAAGAGCTCGAATATAAAGTGTAGAAATTAAAGGTCGAAACGTGGAGTGTTTAGAAAGTGGTTATTCAACATAATGTGTTTATTATTTAAATGTGTTTGAAATATTCGCACGCTCTGCCGTGCAAGATACTACACTGCGATAATCCTCGCAGCTCAAATTATCTATAGCTTGTTAATACTTTCCTTTTTATTTATTTTAGGTCTATATAAGTTGTATATAAGTTGCATCTTCCTCTGATGCAGTTAGGATTAGCTGCGCTGTGTAGGTGTAAGTTAACTGAAGGCAGTGCTTCAACTTCATGATTTACTCTGCCCGTTTTCCACCTTCGATCTCAGCTCTTGTAACTCGGAATTGTAACAGCCCTTCAAGAAACGGACTTATTATGATACTACTACTAAAGATCTATCAAAAGAAAACAGTAACCCGATACTAACACTATTAATTTTACAGTAAAACAATTACTTACAGCCACCGCTGGCTCGGGTTCTACTATAGCGATTTGTCTGGCCCGCTCGGAGGGCCCGGGCTGATCGTCAACTTCTGGGCATGGGATTTACAAGCTATAGATAATTTGAGCAGCGAGGATTATCGCAGTGTAGTATTAAGGTTTTTATTTTTCGAAAAGCGCAAGCGTATAGCGCTTTGCTATGGCTTCAATGCTGTCCAGAGTCTTCCTCTGCACTCTGTTGATACACTGTAAAAGTGTGTGCGTCACTAAATAACGAGCTTGCGCTTAGTAAATGCCTATCTCCTCTAGGTCATAAGCCATGTATATATTACCTAACTCGGCCGATCGGCAATTTAGACGGGTATTGATAACCTGAGTGTTGTAAATTACTACCTTAAGCTCATTCTTCAATCTTCGTCGTCTATTATCCAGATAACCTCTGGTTCAACGTCCATGTCGGTTTGACTCTGAGCGGGAGGCTGTGACCCTATTAAACCGGCGTGAGACTGAAATATATTCTATATTTAATTTATCGTGATGCAGAACGTTTTCATTTTTACAAATTACTTACATTATACCTTATATCTTCCTAGCACAAATGTAATCAATTTTTTCTTATCAACTGAATGATTAAATAGGAATTTAAAGAAATTGATACTGACGGGGATTGCGAACGACGTGTATGCAGGCGGCTGTGTGTTGGGCCGTCTTAAGGTGGTTGCGGCATTTGCTGTCCTAGTCCTCGTTTCTCGTTTAGCCGCGTCTCTTTCACTTCGTAGTCGTTGGTTTTCCTTTTGCAATTCTTCGATCATCTCAATCAGTGACTTGATCACTGCCCAATGAGCGTCCATGCTATTGCTAATCTGAGTTTTGAAAGTAATCAAAATTCTGTTCAGGTATGGCATGCCTACAAGTACAAACAAAAAATATACAGTTATTTTATATAGAAGTTTTACTATAAAGTTGTCGGGCCAAATCGATGCGATCAATTCATCTGATTCACCATCATTTTCTAATACGAATCCGTCACAACCTCGGGACATACTTGATTTGTGTAAAATTTTCGACACAGACATTAATAGAAGTTTTATACGTCACATACTTGTCCGTTTTCCTAACTCTTCGGTATAGTATATATAAATTAACAGCTCTCTCTAATATTGTGTTAACTTGAATGCCAGATGTCATCGCTATAGAAAATCTACTACTACTGGTTACGTAGGATTAAGATGAATCATCTGGTTCGTCGGACCAAATTGTAAGCGGTAATCTCGTTACTCCGACGGCTCTACTTGCTTACTTGAATGTTAATAGGCCGTGCATGCACCTACTTGAGCAAGCATTCGGTTATGCCAGTTCAATATTATAAGTTCTGTAATCCTTAGGGATACGACGTGTTAAAGCAATAAATCGACAAATTGTATTTAATAAAGGTGAAACTAATTAGAAGTGAGAACATGTGAAAAGTATATAACTTCAGGTTTCAAACAATTACACAAACTCGAAAGCGACCTGTCATAATATCCAAATTTGATGGGCCAGGACAAAGCCATGCCATGTGTGAAACCCCGCTGCCCTATGTTTTGATGTTATTAGAAGAGCCGGGAATTACAAAGTACTCTGTGCCTCAGATAATCTAGTTTCACGTGTCTTTTGAGTTAGTAGTTAAGACTGTTCAATTCACTCATGCCCTGATAAATGTTTATTTGTTTAGGCTCCATACCAGGAGCTAGAATTCGAATTACTAGAATATTTACCCAGATTAGTCTCAGAGGTAATAGCAGTGGGGCAGTTCGAGCCATCGCTCTTTTATAGTCGATTAGGCCGTGCAAAATGTATGCTTATATTTTCAGGAAGGTTTTGAAGTTCTGTAATTTCATTTAGTTGAGCTATTATGATGTTTGGAGGAAGTAGAAGATAAATACAAGTATTAAGGAGAACAAAGTAAATGAGTAATGTACTTATAACAGATACTTTTTATAAAATCAATGTGGTTGTGACGATAAAAAACATTAAAGGGTTGAAACAAAAGCCTTGGTTCAGGAAATTTAGATGAACTAATAATATCAGAGAGTTCAATTTTGGTCAAGTTCAGTGTTCCAAGTGGGGCGATTTTGTACGCTACCTAAGCTTAGACATGGAGACGGGGTAGGACGGAGGACCGAGGATCTTCAAACTTTGACACGAATTGTCTCTCTTCTATGTTGGGTTTCTCTACTTTCGACGGGGGACCGATTTTCAGACTTTGACACGACTTATCTCTCTTCTATGGCGGGTTTCTCTACCTTCGTTGATGGGACTCCTGGAGATGAAACCGTTTGAAACAAAGTGACAGTGTTATTCTAGATTTCTTATATATAGAAATGATTCCGCCATTATCTTTAAATCTAATAAATCTGTGTTTCGTGGGATGCTTTATATTATACGGCTCTCAAACGTTTGACTTACTCACTACTGATGTTCAAGCCGTGGACTCAGATAGGGGTTTTCCAGGTATGAGCTCTAGTTACGTCAAGATCAATTGTTTTACACGAAACGTAACTGTAGCACTTAAATCTCAAAACCTTGAGCTCCTACACACTAACTCTTTGAAATGAAATGTGCAACCAAAAAAACCCCATTATATCTATTAACTGATTTTAGTCAAATGCTACTTTGAGTGTGTTTGAGCATTATTATAAAAATTGTTATAAAATTGTGTGTGTTTGTGTGCGTTTGCTGTGAAATTATTGATCAATTAAAATTAAAATTGTTGTTGTTACGTCATGAGGATCAATTCTGACCGTGACTCTTGTTTCGTGCTTCCGAAATGCTGAAATAAACGGCAGGGATAATGTTACAAATTCGACTGTTAACATTTTCCAAATACTATTAGAACCAAATCACTGATACTGCTATGAGCTAAACAACTAGATGCTACGACATAACCTCTTAACGAAGGACGAAAATCTACTTGAGGGGAAAGTATAATCAATAATATCAATATATAATATCAATATGTTTAAACTCACTCGACGGTTGAGGGTTGTTCGATAGCCGCTGCACCTAATCAGAATCACGGCTCTCTCGAATCAGAATCACGGCTCTCTTGAGGATGATCTTCCGACCTCTAACTTATTCACCTCGCCCTTTAGGTGCCGTAGAAAACAAACATGAGAATCTAAGGTCTCAACTAAACACACTAATACCCATTTTACGACGATAAGTAAGAAGTAAGTAAGATTAAGACTGCACAAAGATAAATATTCATTTTAAATATTCATCTAAGAGTAATTGTTATGGGATGCTATAAACTATTTATCACGATTAAAATAATTTAAGATTACTATTTATTTGAGAATATTATAACGTACTCGACATCTACATCTTGGCATTGAGAATCTATCTAACTGTTAATCTACTTAGAAACACGTGTGTTGACAGGTTGCCCTGGACTTGCGACTTCTGCTGCCGCCTTACTCCATGTACACAAAGAATCATCTAGGGAGTTAGATGCTTCAGTACATCCGCATTGTCTTGCTTAATCTCGCCAAGTGTAGTACGGACTTCTTCATTCTTCCGATGGAGTTCTTCAAGGGTTCTGCCCGCTTCCGTGTGCTTCTTCGACAGTTCGTTGAGCGTCTTGTTCAAGGATTTCAGCACATTGCTGATTTCCTTGATCTCCTCACTCTGGCTAGTGGAGGCGGTCTTTAGTTGGGCGGCTAGGCGATCTGGTCTGGTCATCCTGCTGTGTCTGACTCTGAGTGCGCGTCACACAATGGCGATTAACAACTTGAGAGCAACAAAATCTAGAGAATTGCGCGTGAAGTGGTTAGACATCAACGTTCCTTGTAAGAATGGAAATTGTATATTTTTATTCTTACACAATTAATTCCAGCACGTCCTTGTCGAAGGTTCTTCTGGAGGTGAGCTCTTCTTCTACGACAGCAGGAAACTCCACGAACTTCTGTCCAAGTTCATGGAGGTGTGCACACGGAAATTTAGTACAGATGCTAAGCAATCACTATTCCAAAGACTTTCACGAGACCTAGAAGCCCAGCAAACTGACGAATCATAGTGTCCATGGTTTTCCATGTATCCTCCATTCCCCGAGAACTTGTCCTCATGCGATTAAAGCTATTGATAGCCCCAGCATTGTTAAAGTAGTCAGATATAACTTTTGGTCTTGCAACCGACATTATATCACCGTTTCTGTGCTTCCTATAGTCCGAGGATCTCCAGGTTATTTGATGGAACATGATGCTACGAAGTCAAAGTTCTTCTCATCCTTCTATCTGATTGCCATTAAGTCATCTTCATCTTAAAAGCATAAGCTGAAATTTTCCCGATCAATGTGTTCGTGTTCTCTCTTCATCATCTCCAGTGGATAATTTTTGTGAGCCGTCTTCACACACATGATCGAAATCGAATGCAGTCCTCTCTCCTTAAGCTTAATACATGTTATTACGCTTCCAAACCAACTGTCGGCAATTATACAGTTCTTCCAGTTCCCCAATATGTACACGGAAATTTGATACAGATGCTAAGCAATCACTATTGCCGAGGGCAACTCGACCTGTTACCCATCGGTAACCACCCGTTCATCTCTAAGAGGACTGTAAACCTTAGATAAGCAATAACACAACTGAATAAGACAACTGAGTAAGCATGTAATCAATGTAATCAAACAAAGTGTTATCACTAGCAAAACAAAACTCACAAATTGCATCATCAATACAAATGCTAAGCGCTCACAAGCTCCCAGTCTCCGAAGAGAGACCGATAACCAAACGGGGTTTATGTAAGGGTCAAAGTGCATTCGACTATCACATCTATATCAGTGGTCGTCTTGAGGTCCTTACAGGCGAGAAATCCTCACGGAAAGGTCGTCTCGCCTTAGCGTCTCATACCCTTATCACTGAACCTGCTGAGGTTTATAAAGGTATGGAAATGGGTAAAACAGCTAAAATACTGACTGATATTCTAGCAAGAATTAGGGGAGGGCATTATCATGCCATCGATATCATGTGACACTTGGCGCACTAATAATCCATATACCTGGTTGGTTTTTGTACTCTCATGTAGTAAGATGACAGTTCATGAACTCTGAATAAAATGTATCTTACAGAATGAATCTAGTTATACTCTCCTTTAAAAGAGAGAGAGAGAGTATAACAATTAATACAGGTATGTATCTTTTAATAATCTTGGCCTTTCACCTTTCTCGGCAAGGTTAATTTGCGAGTTGCTGATGCTCTGATGGGCAAAGAATGCATACCAAAAATTGTTGAAGTTACAAAATATTGTCCGTTTCAGAATAATCTGCTTCGATATGGGAACCCCGGGAATACGATCTTGACGAGAGTCTGGTAACACCTCGACAAATAAGATCCGACGGTAGCGTGTTTGCTGTTGCACAGCAGTTAAAAGGGTCGGACAAAGTCAGAGGAGTTTGTTGAGAACAGGCTGAAAGTAATCTAAGACAATGGATAGATAATCCTGCCAGACCCTCCTCCTCATTAATCGATCCTAACTCTAAGGTATCTGTGATTCGTATTCTATTCTGTGATTCGGAGATACTACAATACAGTTAAACCGTATTGGGTATATTGTATAAGATGGCTTAGTGAGATCACCTTCAAACGTTATCATACCAGTTTTATTTTTCCGCCTTTCAAATTTAATCCTCAATTTCCTAACCTGTTCACGAAACCTTTCAAATGAATTCAAAAATTATATTATATTCTTAGAAATTTGAAAAATAACTTTTGAAGTGTGATTCATCTTGCAATTACATTTATTTTTAAGGGAGAACCTGTCAGCAATTTCCTAGCTTGAGATGTGGCGTTCGGTCTCTGACCTCACTTCGTTAGCCTGGAGAAGACTTGTCGGACGATAAAAATTACGGATACCTCGACTGTCGTGTTTCGCGGTTTGTATGCTCATGGAATTTTGTATATCAATCTATTAGTTCTTTTAAATGTAGCGAGCAGTTGTCAATAACTGTTGACTATTGTTGATCAATTAAAATGATTATTCAAGCGGTGAAGTAATGTTACAGTTACACTTACAGTAAGTGCTACGCAATAAAATTTTAGATTTATAAAATATTTAATAGGTATAACCTCAGGGCAAGGATGGTCGGCGACGCTCTTAACTTTAAGACGAGGAAAGCGAAATAGAGTTCAATGAGGTGTCAGACGATGAGGACGATCAATTGTGTCTATGACTGTGTTTTGATTTTGTGATTTGTAGTCCATAGTCGACGACCACGGACCACCATCCTGCTAACCCCACTATACTACCAAATCTCCCGATTCCTAACCACCTTATGCCTTGTTAAGTAGTAGTCCATAGTCGCACTTTACCAGTTTCAACTTTTTCAATGAATTCTGAAATTTTTCTGCCAATTTTTCATTAGCGTCGCTGTTAATGTTATTGGATGATGAACATGGAACATTACTTGCTGCAAGCTGACTTAGTTACAAATATAATTAGATTTTCATCATGATAAATTTATGATTTATGTGGGATCGTTGAAAACAAAGATTTACAATTTATATCACATTTACGCTACTGAATATTGGATTATTTTCGCAGCGAGATCGCGTTTAGTACTTTACTTTTTAGTTTCATTAGAACGTAAATCAACTCTTTTCTTGTCTAGATTCGATGATTTTGCTGCATGATCTTACGTTTACAAAAAGAAACATAAAAATTATTTCAAAATCAAAGTTTTTTACAAAACACATTGCTGATTCTCTAACCAGAGCCCTTTTGCGCTTGACGAGATGGTATCCGTCTCGGTCTAACTTTCTAACGAAACTGCGAGCCGCGCGCGAGTCAGGTAACATCTCGACAAGCTGTGTGCGCCCTATTGGGACGCATATGTGTGAGGTTTTGCGTCGCCGCGCGCGCGCGTTTCCGTCCTAAATTTCGCGCTAAGCTCGTGCACATAGATATACGTTTTAGCGTTGTACAGCAGCGCGCATCCTCCCGTCATTTTAATATTCTCCTCTATTCGCTTCGAATGAGAGTCAGACAAATAAATTCTAGACGCGCATCGCCCGTTGTACAGCAGCGCGCACCCTCCCGTCATTTTATTCTCGCTTCGAATGAGGGTCGGACAAAGTCAGACAAATCGCCCGTTCACCGTTGACGCAAAACGGTGCGGCGAATATATTAAAACATTTTTACAATGATCAACAAAACCAATAATGATTTTATTATAAGTCTCATTAAGATCTCTGATTCTTTTTCTGCTAGGTTGACTTTAAAGTTAATAATCGATCACTGATTAAGACAAAAGACCACAATCATAATCAATTGCAATCTAGTATATTATATATAGTAAACTTTCATTGAACTCAATTGTCGAGGATATCATATTGTTAATTTGTACAGCAGCGCGCACCCTCCCGTCATTTTATTCTTCGAATGAGGGTCGGAAAAGTCAAAAGTCAAACAAATTGTTTATGTATCAATTTCGCAAATACCTTGGCGAGCAGCCGGTTTCCAGATCTGCACTTTCCAGATCGACTTCTCTTTGGGTCTTATGAGGGACTACTAATAAATAAATAAATAATAAATAATGATCATCAATAAATAATGATCATCATCACACATAATCACTCAAAATATCTTAATAAATTTACAAATTGTTTAAATTTTATAAGATATGAAAAATCTAATGAATGTTTATAAATCTCTTTTGATCTACAATAGGATTATTCTTAAGATAAATATTATGCTTGAACTGATTCTCAAAATAATTTTCAACGGGCGATGCGCGTCTAGAATTTCTCTAGGCCAGAAATGCGTGACAGCGCGTGATGGCCGCGACAGTAGGTTATCAACCTACAAACGCGTAAGCACATGGTTTGGTTAAGCTTGTACAGCGCGTGGACTCTCCCGTACATTTTATTTCCAGAGAGGAACTCGCAGCCATCATGCGTTCTTGGTTCTCTTAAACGCGCATCATCCAAATTTGGAGCCTTGCGCATGTACGGGCTATAGACCTTTAGTTATATTTGAATTGGTTCAGCAAATTGTTCTGAAAGAATATTATATACTATTATTATTATTATTATACTATGTAGAAATTTTCTTTATTGGGGTCTACTGAGTTTGCCGAACCAGTGTGACCCTACTTAAATCAATGCTTCTGGCTTCGTCGCTACCAAAGGTAAAAACCACACTAGTAGTCTTATGATCAGAAAAAGTTATAAGATTGAACTGTTTGAAGTATTTTCTGGTGGTAAGCCTACGCTCAAAAGTTTAAACTTTAGAAGATAGGTTCTCCGCCATCTTCTTGGGGTAGTTGGAATTATAAAACTATTTTTCAGTTCATCTATGTGGTTGGATAACCTTTGATCATTATTGATAATATGTCTAAAGCGTAGGCATTGTGAGTAAATAATGCTGCTGTAGATGTGGTTCGGGTGTGTTGAGCCGAAATACAGTTAAGACCTGTAATCTGTATCTTTCACAAATAAATCGATCCCCATTATCATCAAACATGAACCTTATATCCTGGGTCTTCGATGTTAGACTCATCTATATTAAGTCCTATATTGTTCAATCTACAGTTAACAGTGGATATGAATAGCAGACTATAGAGTCAAAGACTAAAGAGTTAATCATTCTGAAGAGAGAAGAAAGAAGAAAATAAGATTTTAAATTATTTTAGGCAGATTTATTAAAATTGGGTTTTTAAAGGGTAATTTATTATTTTTAATTGATACTGTATCTTAGGAGGAAGCTCCGGTCAATGATGAAGCAAGACTCCTTGAGTGTGAGGCCGTGAGCTCCCTCCTTTTTTTTTTACAGTGGATATGAATTCTGAGTATTGTCTTTTCGTGCCGTCGAAAAACCCTGCTCCATCATTAATGTATCTCTTTAATGTGACAATATTCTTCATGAGACAGTCGTCTGAGTATACTACCCTCCTCATGTAATAATAAACTGCAATATTTGCAATTTGTACACAAAGGCTGCCACCAGTTGGTACACTGACCAGTTGTTGATACCAATGGCCCTAAAACTGACCTACTGATGATATGAAGCTGTGACCGACGAGTTTACAGATCCAATCTGGGCAGCATTTGTTCATAGCTACACTGAGTGCTTCCATAGCTAGCTCTGACTTCACGAATCATATAGGGCGTTGTAGTCAAATGCAAAGCTTCTAAGTCTGCGCTTTGAGTCGTGGTCCTCAACTGCAGACTTAGTGGTTTCTAGCCAGTTTAGAGCATCACCAGAGTCAATAAGGAGGTCCTCACAAAATTCTCCCTCCAATGATCTCAGATATGTCTGCAAGGTATACATCAGAGCATCTCGATACACCTTCCTAGTCCTGGAGAGCAGTGATGAGTCTTCCAGGAGGTTCAACACCAGGTTCCAAATCTGCAACTTTAATATTGTATATTTTTAGGCTTGGAAAGAAATATGGTTTGCCTGGTTTGTAATGAGCTAAAGTGCTCTGGACGATTGGAGCTCCTGATCCATCAGTTTTGAGTTGGTCTGATATACCCATTATGCTCTTTGCTGTTTTTGCTGAAACCAAACATTTCATTTTTCCATCAACCCACAAGTCAACAAGTTCCTTGTGAAGGGTCTTTGTTGGGTATGAATCAAACTTTTTGTAAAGTAATGGGTTTCTTAGTATATCAAATGTGATTTTTCTCAATAATTCAGGTCTAATGATAATGGTGGCTCTGCCTTTTGTCTGCTTTGGTGATAGCGATTTTTCCATCCACAA
>JH156065.1:174017-185970 GCA_000226015.1 Mnemiopsis leidyi
AGGGGATCGGTGCATGCATTGGAGTGAGACTAGCAGTATTAATTTTGAAGATTGGGCATTTATCAACCCAGTCATCATTTGAGTAGTAAAATTAAGGACCAATTGTAATATTTCCCTGATTGCCAGCAGGCGGCGACACATGATGCTCATAATTTCTTGCACTCAAGCACATGGTTTTCGCCGTTGTGCTTGTTGGGCAAGTGCCCGCTCATCGAGGTCGAGACCGAATCATTGAAGTTAAGCTGCTGCACTGCTATTGCATTTGATAGAGTGCAACACTGCTAACTGCAACCTTGAGTTAAGCAGGCTTTCCAACGTTAAACCTGAATGGATTGATGGAACACTTCAATTTTATGTGGTCTTGGCGCACGCGGAGACGGACGCTTTTAATTGGAGTGTCCGTCTCTGCGAATGTCCCACGATGAGCGAGTATGTGTTTGTTTCTATGCAGTGTTGAAGTTTAAAACTCATTCTATCTATCTTAAACATTAAACAATTAATTATGATGCTAAAAATTTTGAGTACAACCCGCCAATTACCAACAAAGTGATTAGATTGAGTTATAACGCCTAAAAGTTATAATAGGCAATTGAAAATATTTAGTATATATGCAATTAGAAAAGAAAATTGTGAATTTGTTAGTTACGATGTATGCATGTACAGTGTATTTTGTGCCGCGCGTGCGCGCACGTCCGGTTGCCATACGCGCGCGCGTTGGCGGACGTACGTGCGCGTCGCGACGTAAGCGCTAAATGCTGGGCCACCCCACACTCTTTTACCTATTTATTGTTCGAGTGTGAGAATGAAATATATTTATGGTTTGATTTATAAAATGCTGTAAATAAAATTATCGTTTTCCTTGAAATTATAAATTATCGTTTTCCTTGCTTTCTAAAATTTGTTGTTTTCTTCTAATGGAGAGGTTCCGAGTTCGAATCTGGGTGCTGCCTAGTCATGGAGTGAGCGTTTTTGACGTTCAGCTTAGGATCTATACAGCCTCACAGTCCACCCAGCCGAATGCTGAGTAATTGTGTGTTAGGGTTAAATGGGGAGCTGCACTAACTGATGCATCAAAAAGCAACTTCTCTGAATGACTACCGTGATTGGGGTCACATGCCTAGCATGATCTATCTACAGGTGCCTACTTGCACTTGTGTGAGTCTGCTGAAGCATTAGGTTCAGCGTTGCCTGCTACAGAGGGCAGGCTATCCCTAACTTAGAAGCTCCTACTACACTTATCCCATAGCTTCTAAGCTAATAATATGCCAAGTTGATAGTTTTAAGTTTAGTTTTTTTAAATTTTTTACTTTTCTCTATTAAATTAAATTTTATTTATGGTGTGGCTCAATGAATTTTATATCATCAAAATAAGTCAACATATAAGCTGCTAATTTTCTGGTGGCAGTTTGCTGTATTTTTACATTTTATTAGCATTGTAACATGCCACAGACTAGTCCCAACTGTGTAGATGGGTTGAGATACTGCTGGATTAATTAATGTGCGAGTGTGTAAGGACTAAGGAGGATGGATTAACTGCTAGTAACTCTAACTAGAAACTCATATATGATTC
Organism: Mnemiopsis leidyi; assembly: GCA_000226015.1. Classification (NCBI taxonomy): domain Eukaryota; kingdom Metazoa; phylum Ctenophora; class Tentaculata; order Lobata; family Bolinopsidae; genus Mnemiopsis; species Mnemiopsis leidyi. Next base: position 175,588 of record JH156065.1, read on the forward strand.
CGAATTTGGTTGGTATATTAAGAAACAAGGCCCTCTGCTTGTAATTCATAAACAGTACAATTCTCATATTAAGTCAGCGAAACAGCTTTTAAATTATTTTACCTCCAGAAGATGTAGAGGTTTAATCTTGAATGTTCACGGCATGTGATATCACGCAATACCATGGGCAATCTTCTGTCATCAGAACGCAGACCAACCTTTTCCCTACCTAGAAGGAGGTTTCAATAATCTTTTTTTGGAATGTGTAACTGATTGCATATCATGAAATCTAGAGGCAACTTTGATAGTTTTTACTCCTTTGGCTTTACAAAGTTAGTGTATAATGAGGAATTGATAAAAACGGTACTTAGCAATGCCATGGACCATTAATTAAACCTTTCAGATTATCCTTAAAAAGATCCCCCAGAAAATCCAGCAACAAAGCTGGAACCGCTTCCTTACCAGCATCAGTGCAACCTGCTCCGAAGCCATGCCCAGGCCCACCAAGCATAGCCCCACCTCCTACTCCCTCACTTTTACCCCCTCAGGTCCCAGTGGAACAACCTGAAATAGTTATTGCCATGTGAGTTAGCTTATACTTTATTTAGCTAAACTCAATCCATGTACATTGACAATTAATCCTGATAAGTGTCCATCTTTTAATAATTGTGCAAATTTGACTGTGTAACATCAATTTCTACATTGTTTGACAGGTACGACTACACTGAGAGAACAGAAGGAGACTTAAACTTTAAGAAAGATGACAGAATGATAATACTTGACAAGAGGAATGGCGGCTGGTGGAAGGCAAGGAATCTGAGTACCAATACTGAGGGTTACATCCCCATGAATTATGTTGCTGATGAGACGAGTTTGGAAGCACAAAAGTTAGTTTAGCAAGGTGTATTGTCCTAGGAAATCTCAAAAGTGGTACCAGAAAGTTGGCTGGTTAGCTGCTCTTATAAACTCGTTGAGAAATCCCAATTCCCATTTGTCAAGCATAAGATTTATCTATTAAAGAAATGTCTCAACATCATGAATGATCTTCCAAACAACCAAGGGTCATTTTATGCAGGTGCTAATCTCACGGCTAAGTTTTTGTCCAAATAATTAGCCACAACCCGTTCTATATGTACTCTAAACCAATGATAATTTTCAGATGGTATTTCGGTATGTTTAAAAGAGCAGAGGCAGAAAAACTTTTAACCCAATGGTCGCAGCATTCCGCATTTATCGTGAGGAAGAGCGAGACGAACCCACTGGATTTTTCACTTTCAGTGTATGATTACAGCACAGTAAAACACTACCGCATCAGAACCGCAGGTTGAGATATGAAACTGATCTGTAAAAAAGTGTACAATAGAGCTACGATCTGTTAAAAAGTGTACAATAGAGCTACAATGTACCTGGCAAATAAATTAAATTTCATTGTATCTCATTTTAACATGAAACCTCTGAAGACCAATTAGCGAAACTAACTATTTCAGCCAATAAGTTCTACATTACTCACAAAGTGAAATTTGACACGATCCAACTCCTGATTCAACACTACAGTTCGAAGGAAGACGGTCTTTGCGTAAAGTTAGGTAGGTAGTCACAATATTGCTAGTCCTGTTAAACCAGTTCAATGACTGAAATCTTGGTCCTCAACTTAAAATCTTATTAAGCAAATTCATCTCATACCTCAAATTACAACAACAAATGGCACCTAACAACCTACGCTTCAGGACATCCCCCAATAAAAGGACAAAGTACACCCCAGACTCTCAGCCTGACACACCGGACCCAGGACGAGTGGGAAGTGCCACGTGCCTCCATCAAACTTATCAAGTGTTTGGGGGAGGGTCATTATGGGGAGGTCAGCTTCTTCTCATCTTGTTCTCATCTTTTTCAACTTTTCTCGCTCTCCTTGTGTCTATAAATTTGTGTTTCAATTCCTCTCTGTGTATTGTTGGTCCACAATGTCATTTTTACCCTCTGGAAGTTTTGGTCGACTTTGTATGGGATTATAAACAATCAGGACAATCAGGACATCAAAAAGTTTCAATGTTCCAAGCGTTCAGCCCTTCACGTAGCCCGCTGGTACTACACAACAATTATCCCAATTTTGGAAAATTGCACATATTCTATATAAGTCATGTAGGGTTGTTCCACGCTGGTGGTCTGTCTTGCAGAGCTCGGATAGTGCCCGACACATTACACGTCGTGCTGCGTCCCTGCGGCCTTGCATGACGTCTAGTTGTCACGTGTTATTGTCACGTGTTGTAGTCACGTTTAATATATTATGTGTTAGAAAATTAACCTGCCCCTTTCTTAAGAAATAAAAAGCAAGCACCCCTGGCAGTAAAACTAACTCTCAGTAAAACAAACTCTCAGTAACCACTGTGTGTGCAGGTCTGGCAGGGCGAGTATAACGGTACTCTAGCTGTCGCAGTAAAGCAGCTCAAGCCTGGCAGCATGTCTCGTGACGAGTTCTTGAAAGAAGCAGCCGTCATGAAGAATCTTAACCACAAGAAGTATGTACATCAATTGTAGCACTTAGTCTATAAATTGTAGCACATAGTCTATAAATTTATATAACCACAAGAAGTATGTGCATATTAATTACACATTATTTCTTGAAGAGTTGTTGATATTTGATAGTATAGCACATAGTCACTAATTTATCAATTACCTTTGATACTTGGATCGTTATTCCGTCCAGAGGTTCCGTGCAGCCCAATCTTCAGTGCAACCTTTAAAATGTGTGAAGTTATTCCTAGTACAGATACAGCGAACTAAATAGTTCAATTTATCATTTTATAACTCTATACGGTGAAATGCCGAGTTGCGCTTTACCAAAAAGCACTTTCAACATTTGCCATGAAAGTTGTAAATGTTATGATTGTGCTACCTTCAATATTTATGACTAGAGCCTCGCTTTTGTACGAGGAGTTGCAACATCTTACGACATAATTTAACAGCGCCAGACACAAGGACACATTACCTCCAGACACAATGACACTTTAACCTCCAGACACAATGACACTTTAACCGCCAGACACAATGACACTTCACCTCCAGACACAATGACACTTTACCTCCAGACACAATGACACTTTAACCTCCATGTCACGTTTCAGATTAGTGAAGTTATACGCAGTGTGTTCCATGGAAGAGCCGATCTATATAATAGAGGAGCTGATGGACCAGTGTCTGAACAAGTACTTACAAGAACAGACAACTCAGGATAAAACTAGCCTCAAGGACCTTACCAACATGGCTGCTCAGGTTAGCAGAACTGTGTTTGTCTTTCTTGACTGGTTCAGACTTTAAGTCCATATTACTATAGGGATCTTGCTGAATTGTACAGCTTTCGATTCGACTACTTCAAACTTCATTTCCTTGTTGTTTTTATAATAACAAGATGGAAGTTTGGTGGATTCGCCACAACCCGTTTGGCTTGTACACAGGGATCTAGTTAAGTCCATATTTCTATATACTCATTGCATAGATATTTACTACATGACAAAGCATGCTCATTGTTTGAAGAAGCTAAAACAAAAAGTATATTGTACCTAGACAACGAAGCAGACATGTAAACATTTACATTACAAGCACGGGAAAAAGTGAACTTGTTTTTATAAGTTCGCTGTGTAGAAATCGACGTGCTTGAACTTAAGAATTTCGCTGAAGAAACTAAACTGATCATAACCTTGACACCCTGAAATTTACCCCATAGTTCCTTCGTAAGTGCAGTAAATGTACTAAGATCACGAACAATGACCGTCAGAACGAAGATATTAGCAAGTTGCAATTTAGAGTATGTTATACGCTATAAATGTATGTAGTTATACACTATGAATAAAGTGATAATCCTGTTTTAATGTGAAAATTGTGTGAAGGTTGTGTTAATGTTGTACAACACAGCTCCCTACCCTACCTTCCATTAACTTACTACAAATATTCTTACCTGTAGAATCATGAATTATCATTATGACAACTTCACGATATGAATATTTTAGATAAATTTTGCGATATAAATATTTTAGATAAAAGCATATTTACTTAAATAAGAGTTGACACGAGTCTTTAGGTCGTGTGTGTCTCCAGTAACAACCCATCTAACCATCTCTACTCAATTTCTCGCAGTCTGTGTGGACTTCTTAACGATTTTTGTGGCCGAAGAAAAGATGAAGAGTAATTTCGTGAGGGCCATGTAGCCTTGCAATAATAACTGTACAACTAACTTTGTCCTTGTTTATTTAAAGTGGTTAACCAGCATAAGTAGCTCGATAAATTCTTTAGTGTCCTGGCCATCTGGTCAAAGCTTGAATAGAATTAGATTTGGATTTTACGTCCTACAATTTATAGATGTGTGCTGATCGGCTCAACAATAAACATGCGTCACAAATTCTGCATTTCTGACGAATCTGATTTGATTTACACACCATATTCGAGCCTGTGTGGTGGGACTTGATTAACTTTATAATAATGTGTTGTGTTTTATTTACCAGTAAATATAGTTCTACGTTGGTTAGGCAATAAAGTTACGTAGGCATGTTGTGTTCAATTATTGCCCAGAGATAATGAATCAATGATAGTCTGTCGACTTATCAATAGTAATACCATTCTAACCCCTGTCCAAATAATTTAGTTGATGAATGGAATTCCGTGATTTATGGGCACAGGTGAAAGGTCCATCAAAATGGCTACCATAGGTTCATTTCACCAAATTCCCTTATCCAACAAGATTTAGGGTTCAAATATCTATGTCTTTCTAGTATGAATATTTTCTGTTATTTCCATGGAAACAATGTTTTGTTTACAGGTAATTGCACCTAACTCAGTTCTATAAGTTCTGTACTTGTACAAGTTTATAAAACCTTATCAGGATACTGGAAGTCTTTGTAGTTTGGAGCAGTCTACCATATGTCCATCACAAGGAATACTCGATAGATTTTTTGTATTTGTAGTGTTGTAATCGTTTATTCACTAAAACGTATTTACTAATGATTCTTCAACATAAACATTACATCTTTGACGATTCAATTTCGACTCGTTTAAGTTTGTTCAAACGTTAAGAATTTTGGGATTGAATTTTTCCGAAAAAATGCAGGAAAAAATGCAGGAAAGCCCTAAAATTCCTATCCTTTTTTGGGGCCTATGAATGAATAAATGTTTCTGAATGACATCATGAACTAAGCGTCGCGTTTGTTAGGCGTTTCTCACAAAACTCGTGCAAAACTGTGCAAAATGGAAAAGCAAGCAGCATATAGACTAGACATTTTAAACAATGCTTGGAAACAACAGTTTGTTTTAACGTAAACTAAACATACTCTTATTTATGTTCGTAGTTGTTATAAAAGTATATATAGATGAAAAGCAAACCTGGGTCAAGTAAAACCTATAAATTATTGAGTAGAAGGCTCTGTCAGATAATTTATTTTTTTCTGTTAAACTCCTCTACTATATATACAGAGTAGCACAGTGTGTATGTATAAAGCGTTTACACGTACGGTGTACTCTATGTATAATTGATTAATGTATACATTTACTGTGTATAGAAATCACGTTTTGTTACATTGATCTGGTCAGATTAGATTCCTTGAGCTGTTACTCTACCCGAGTATCAAATAATCTAATAACAAATCTCAGACACTTTATCGCAAACATACAATTAGGTTTTCCTCGCATTTCCTCTGACAATAATTCGATATTTTGCCACAACGAAGTTACCCGCACAAAACAAGAGTGCTAACTAAGTTAAACCTAAAAACCCTTTATTTAAACGTTACTATTTAACAGCAATAACAGCATACTTAGTAATTGTACCTTATCAAGAAGGTTTAAGGAAGGTGATGAAAGATACAGGTGATTGTGGGAACCTATTTTTGGTTCTTTTTTGAGCGAGATCAGAGATGTGTTCAGTGAGCGTAGCATAATGTCTAGTAACTTTACAGAACACTTGTCTAGGTTGCAGGTTTTCTGATCATGCTCTGATCATGCTCTGGTCCTGACGAGTGATAACTTGTGCAATGACTATAAGTGGAAATCGATTCGGCCATCAAATATATGCTGTGTTTTTTTGCTTGTGTGTGCACGCCCGCGTATGTATGTGCATCGCCGTGAGAGTGTGTGACTGTGTACTATGAGTGTAAATAGTGACGATACAGTTGAGATTATCACATTAAAAAGTACACACGCTTACCATGTGATGTTATTATGTGACGTCATCACCTTGAGGGTAAGTGATACCCTCGCCTGGTATGTTACACTAACTCCAGGGGGTGTAACCCCCAGCCTGTTTTCTTCTGGCACACATGGCTTACTTTCTGATGAGATAAATCTTCATAGCTTTGCTTTGTTGTTTTCTTTTATATGATCAATCTAATCAGATAGAGATATCTTGTTTTGTTAGTGATCACATCATATTAGATAGATGTTTGTATTGCACCGATCTTCGTGCAAGTGTCTGGTAAGGACACAGTCATTACCTAATTTCTTCATGTGTTGTTGTTCCTCAGCAGGTTAAGTAAATGTTTATCTGCTTCTCACGAACTTCACCTCGAGTATTTGTAGTGTAGACTGTAGAGGTGAAGTTTGAGAGATCAGATACAAATGAGTGTGCTATCTAAACTTGCAACATGTGACACGTGACACGTATGAGCTCGGATATTTATTGGGTGTGCCGTGTGTGACTGTGTTCTTGTCTAGCACAACAACAGCACAATATATATCTCAAGGGGGTTGTTATTTAACTTCAAGTACCTACACTTAATTTTAACGTTGTGTAGGGTAATCTTAGTGTTAGTGTAAAATATAAGCTTGTGTTTGAATATATTAAACCAACTGTCCGTTATTATGTCGTGGTTTACACTTACACATAACATTGTGTCTCTGTAAACCGTCCTACAAGACTCAAGTTCAACTGGAGTGGTCCACATTTTAATTTCGGAGATGTTCTAATCAAATCTTCAAGCAGTGGTGTTATATCTCCCTTCTCTCCTTTCTTTGCTATGAAAACGTCAGGAATTCACAGTATCACAAGGCCCCAAATTGCTTCTCAATCAATCATCCAACGTATACATGACGATCTGACATGCGACTTCCACGTTGAGGAAAGGTAGAGTATCATGTCGCATGTATCGCCTGGTCATTGATATTTTGGGAGCTAAAAATAGACCTTAAACGCTGGCCAGACTTTTCGATGGAGCGGATTATTTTGATTTGCAGCCCAATTGCTGGTTCGAAATTAAACAAACAATCATGACGTTTTCGTTAAGTAAACGTTTGAAGATTATAATTTCCGTCGTCATCAATTTAGGATTACTTATTGGGCGAGTCTATAGTCTGTACGCTAATGTGTGTTACGCATTTCAGACTTAAGTGGACAAGACATGTTTTATAGATAAGAATCATGTAGGAGAAAGACATCTCTTGGAAAGTTATAATCAATTAGCCACACCCTCGCCTTTGAGATACAGTTACTTAAACCTTTTAGCACTTTAGATGTTACGTGCTACTTTAGATGTTACGTGCTACTTTAGATGTTACGTGCGACTTCGTTCTACTGATTACTTAGCCGTCCTACAGTCAGCACTAAGTGATCAGGTCTATGATTGTCCACGAAAGATACAATAAAATAATTATTCGAACGGTGGGCGACTTTAACGAACTATTATAATTAACTTGATTTCATTACTTACAAGTTTTTTATGGAGTATCATGGATGTTTGATCCGCTGAAACTAGATCAAAAAACTAGAAACCAGAAGAAATCAGAACACTGTTACACTACCCACTGCGATAAAAAGGAAAACTTTCAGATATTTTACTCGTTTGCAAAATGTCTACAGTCGAGTTGAAAGTAGTTTAAATGTTTAAACCTTACTAAACGTTGAGACACCTCCTAGTCTAACACTTCACTACAATACCCTCTACTCCTCCACTTAACCAGGTAGCAGACGGGATGCAGTACCTGGAAAGCAAGAACTTCATACACAGGGATCTAGCGGCCAGGAACGTCCTCGTCTCTCTTCACAACGACGAGGGGGTCATCTGCAAGATTGCAGATTTCGGTCTTGCCAGAGTTCTGCAGGTAAGTAATGTTTTACTGTAGATAACTGGCTGGGTTTCTATATTTGTCCATAATTCAACCGATAAATCATAAAAATACTCAAAATTTAACTTGTTAATTCATCCTTAAAAGTATAAAAGTTTGAACAAAAACCTTCCTTCTTATACCATTGCGTTAAGTCTTGCCGTTAAATAGCTGGAGTTTATAACTTCAAAGCAAAGTTTTACATTACCCACCTCACACTTTAACCGTTTTATATGTAAAATCACACGTTTTGTTTTTCTCGTGAGTGTTGCATGACAAATAAGTTACATGTAGACGGATTCCGATGTGTGACTTCCATTCCAAGAAATCAGAATACATAACTATTTCCGAGAATACTGTACAATTACCTTACATTCCTCACAACGTTCCACGAGAGAAAACAGAGCTTTATTCCAGGCACACGACAAGATCTACGAAGCACAGAACGTCTTACACTTCCCCGTGAAGTGGACCGCCCCAGAAGCAGCTACTCATATGAAGTTCACCATCAAGTCCGATGTTTGGAGTTTCGGCGTTCTCATGCACGAGATTTTCACATTCGGGGGGACCCCCTACCCTGGGATGAGCAACCAAGAAACACTTGGTGGGTTGTTACTTTTTGTAGTGAAACTAAATTATACTTTAATTCAGGTAAGTAGTGAAACTTTGTTATACTTTAATTCAGGTAAGTAGTGAAACTTTATTATACTTTAATTCAGGTAAGTAGTGAAACTTTGTTATACTTTAATTCAGGTAAGTAGTGAAACTTTATTATACTTTAATTCAGGTAGGTAGTGGAACTTTATTATACTTTGATTCAGGTAAGTAGTGAAACTTTATTAAACTTTTATCTAGGTAAGTAGTGAAACTTTATTATACTTTAATTCAGGTAGGTAGTGGAACTTTATTATACTTTAATTTGGGTAAGTCATTTGTCTAGGTAGGTCATTAGTAGCTTTTTTAAGGTAATAATATTACTTTATAATTAGGAGAAACGTAGCTCTTTTAAAAAAACAATCCCTGCGCAGTTACTATGTTACGACGAACAACAGCCATATAACTATATCATAATTTATTTTTACATAAGATTAGATCATAGACTTAGTGCCTACACATATCCCACTGTTTCTATTTAGATTTTTAAACCAACACTACAAGTGGGATGACCTTACTTTTCTATAAAATCATAGCACATACTCGTGCCCTATATCACGCCTTGTATCAGACCCATCGGATACTCAAACTATTGTTAAGTCACTCCTACTATTTGCTCGGTTCTGATTCCCATGGGACAAAGTCGTTGACAGACAAACATTTTGCCGCTTGCTAAATCCGCACATTAAGTTAGGCTTTGAAGCCAACCTTCACAGCTGTATTAAGCGTTACAATTTAACGACTTCTTACTAAAGTTCACGATAATTTCTCCGGTCGTAAAAACAATTTGAAAATTCTTGTTCCTGAAATCCACTTTTGCGTGTTTGGACGGCTGTGTAGTTGGGAGTATTAACTCATCCTCCGTCTTGTCATTAACTTTTCTGTTAGCACTTGATTTACCCTTCTAATTCTATCTACCTTCGATCCTCAGCCTTGTTGAGTATTAAATAAACATTATCACAACCGTTTGATTCACCGAATTACATCAAATATTATATGACACACGAAAATTATCCCAAACCTCACGTACTTTGATAACAAACTTACAAGACATGTTAAATCCGATAATGTCCATCATGGGTAACATGAGCGACGAAATAATTATGTGACAAGTTCGAAGGTCTGGCTAGGTAACTTCTCTAATTACTTTAATTACTCTAATTAGGAGTCTCCTTGTTACGGTGTCGCATTTCACTTTTCTCTCACCTTTCATTTTTCCAAGACTTTTGTACAACCGTACAATCTGACATGCAGACTTTTCTAGATCTAGGAATAAACGGGAAATAGGGATTGGTAATTGTTTGGAAGTACCGCGAATTTGCTTTGATATGTGACAGTGCTTGACCAAGAAGCAACCAGGCACGCACAAAAATATCGAGAAATGCTGTCACATGTTAAACAATTGCATGTATTACCTCTTCCACCAGGCCAATAGCATTCTCTTTAGCTGGATACAAAAATTAGGGATATTTGTCGAAATAATACATTAAACACATATATAATATGAGTCATGTAACTCTGTAACATCACAAGTATACTCAGGATATATTTGTTGGGATTACATTTTTATATAATTCACGGTTAACTTACTTTATTACAAGATTGTGGTTCCAGCATTACTCACGACAACCGTGAACGTTAACGTCCCACCCTTTTCTCTCTCTCTCT
>JH156065.1:185980-197889 GCA_000226015.1 Mnemiopsis leidyi
CCTCTCTCTCTCTCTCTCTCTCTCTCTCTCTCTCTCTCTCTCTCTCTCCATCTCTTTCCAGTTACAACTAAAATCAACATTACATCACTAAAAAATCGAATGTTTTCATTTCATTTCCTTTTACTAGACCGAAACATCTGTTTAATATTCATCTCTCTCATTCTCCTGTTAGATCATGTCCTAAAATAGGTACCCAGAAAAACAACTACACACTGTACGCTTACCAAGGTATCAAGTTACTGGGGATACTGGGAATACTGGAATACATGTCCTACTTGCCAATAGATCAGGGAGAGAAAGGGGAGAGTTACTGCTGTGGAATGAGTAAGCCTACCAACAAAATGAGCGAGATATTATGATAAATACACAATCCGGCAGAGACGAATGATCAGCGTCAAATTGGGGTTAGAGTCATCGTTTTGTGCAGTGGAGTAATGAGCCTTATGATCGTTATGCTGTGGTGTGTATTAGAGTGCTGGCCTTGTTGCCTATTTAGGCTAAACACATGTTGGCTGATGTAAGTAATGGTTTTCTTTTACTAATGACCTGTTTTTTATGTCTACTCTTAAGGACAGAAATCTGGTATTCTAGAATCTGTAATTCTATGAGGGGTTAAGTCATTACACATTCATAGGATACCGTCCTAATTATCTCAAGCGTTAATAAACCTGTAAGGGACAAATTTTCTTAGTGTTCCAATTTACAGGATTTCAATGTTGTTAAATAATCACTACATAAGTGATTATTATGTAAATTACCGAAAGAATGTGATCCCATATTTACACTATCCGAGTTATATGTACACACGGGGAATGGGATGGCTCAACAATTACCTCTGTATATTCCAAGGATGTTTAAAGTAGATGAGAGTGCTCGGATCTAATTTTCTAACGATTTGCCCAAAGGAAACCGAGGCTATACAATAACACATATCTGAAGGGCTGGCCTTGATCCAGGTTATTTAATTAAAACTTCCCCGTTTCAGCTCAAGTGGAGAAGGGTTACAGAATGCCTTGTCCGGTTATCATGACTGAAGAGCTGTACGACATCATGTTGACTTGCTGGAAAGCCCAGCCGGCGGAACGGCCAACGTTCGAGACGATTCAGTGGCGTTTGGAGGACTATTATCACAACGACGAGGCAGGGCAGTTGGGGTACAAGGAAACTGGGGAGCTGAATGAGGAAGAGGTCAAGTGAAGGTGGGTGTGGTAGTTCAAACAAACCCTTAGCTCTCTGTAGTCGGAAGTATGAACTATGACGTAATCAAACATTTTCTGTGGATCCCCGCACTCCTCAGTTTTGTAAGGTTTAACGAAGTGTTTGATAGGAAGGCGCAACGTTTAGATTTGTTCTCGTAAAAGCGCGTAATACTCTGTCAGTGCGCGCGCGGACGGCGCGCTATGCCCGGCCGCGTGTAAATAAACATAATTCGATCGAGCTGTAGCCCGGTCGATCGCGATCTGTAGAGTGTAGCCCGATTCCGGCATTAACATTAATCATGGTTAGCTCCAAATAAATATTTCATGCATTTGCAATTCGCAGATGCGTCATGCGTGTTCTTCAATCTAGCAACTATAGATAGCTGATAGCGTAGGAGATCTAGTCAGCTTTTTCCATTTCCACTGAATTCAATTTAAGTTTCTACCATTTGTCTCCCGCGAGAGTGCGTGACTGTCATTTGGGAACAGGAGTGGTTTTAAATATTTCAGATGATAAGGAGGCATACGAATCCCTGATATAAGTTCATGAATGAACTCAGGAAATTCAATTCTCCTGGGGACTGAATTAAATTTCCCTCTTTTATTCATGAGAGTCATTGTAGGGAATCCTTCGTTTCTTTTGTAAAATTGTAAAGTTTTTCGATTTTTTCACCAAATAAACAACGATTTAGTAAAAAGTAAGATCAAATGAAATCTAATTGGACTTTGTAATGTTTTTCGAATAAATCTATCGTAGTATCTTAAATTGCAAAATGAACGTACCTTTTAAACAACCTGTTTTAAAACTTTAACTGGCAAAAATTCAATTCGGCCATAACTGTAACTTCAATATCAATTAACTGCAGACAAAACGTTACGAAATTGACATTTTTAAAAATTGATTGCATTTTATAGATATTTAGAAATTGTTAAAAAAAAAGGGGGACTACTTCAATTCTACAACTACTTCTGCTCCAGTGCTACAAAAAACTCAAAATTTCTTAAAAGCCTCTTTAAACAATAAACAGTTTCAGAGAATACTTTCAATCTCTATTTATAACCGTTAATGATTAATTGAAATTGAAATTCGTTATTCATATTAAAAGATAAATAAAAAGATAATTAAACACATATTACGCTTATAAGTTTTAAAATACTTATATTTACTAATATACTTCTAAGATACAGTAATTTAAACAAACTCAAACCATTTCTTGTTAAATAAGTTAATAAAAATGCTAACATTTTCTTTCAACATGCTTAATGCTTAATTACAGTAATCTAATATTACGAAACGTATTTACTTATCAAGTTTATGTGATTGATAGAGATCATAGATAATTTGGAGAGGGGACAAAGATTGTTTATATCACGTGTAAACGTTATTCGATATTGATTGGCTGTATCTAACCTCTGATTGGTCAATTAGTGACACATGATCTGTGACCCCTCGTAAACTAAAGATGCTTTTCATCGCGTTTCGTAGATTTGCTCTAAATAAAAAAATGTGTCTGTGAGGTTGCGATGAAATGACGTAGGTAGTCGCGGCGACATGTGACCTCCAAAAATGCGTCCTCAGTGCGACCTCCCACGCAGGGGGTGCTAAAGATGCTTTTCTCCAATGGCCCCTTTTTTAGTCTTGCTCACTGCACGCATACATAAAAGAGTTTATTTCATTCTCAGTTTCAATACACAGAACATAACCAAAACCTCAGCAAATAGTCCGTAAAGTAAGATTTTCTGGCAGGGTGTGATGGCTGGATGAAAGAAACTGTTGACTGTCATGAATACCAGACTGAGCAACATTAAGACTGCGTGAGCAATCCTGCGTTTAGCCTGAGTATTGAAGGAGGCTTGAAGACGTGCTGGCAGCAGCCTCAATACCTGAAACGTTTATTTAGTTAATTATTTTAACTTTGAATAGTTTTAGTTGGTCGTGTCAGTGTGCTTGCCAGTTTTCGGGCTCTTGGTTAGCTTGACCAGGACTTTGAAAGATTGAAAAATGGTTGATGTGGAGCTTTAGTTACTCTTTACTTCTGAGATTGCATAAAACTGCAATTTTAATGCCTGCTGAGTTCAGAAGGACTAACTACTATTATTTACCTGTACGTTGTCCGGTCTGAGAATCCCAGCAGCCGCAATTACACTCAGGATAGCTAGAAAATAGAACAGCGAGGTCATCGCTTCTAATTTTGTCACGGGCATCGTCAAGTACCTTCCTGAAAGTTCATATGAGTTCAGTGTTACTTGCAAAATGTAATTATCCGGCCAATAAGATTAGATTTCTCTGGGAATTACACTTGGTACATAACCTTATGTTTAATTATTTTCAATAAAATAAAAGGAGCTGAAGACTTCAGCTGAACATCTGTATTTACCTGTAGCTACGACCATGATGGGATGTAAAGGTCCGCACACTAGCCGGGGTTCTCTCAACATGTCTCTCAGCCAGACAGGGTTCCTCAGAAACTGAGTAGTTGCACCCAACATGGAGAACAGGTGTAGTGAGGGGAGGGGAGCTGTGTTCGCTGTGTACAGTCCTGCAATCAGAGCAGAATTGTTAGAGTCTTGGTTCATGGATTTCATTGCACCTTCTGTTGGAAAGTGAATAATTCCGATCCTAGTGAAAATACTTTGCGTCAATTTCTTTGATCTAAACTTGCTATGCAAGATTTTATCGTTACTAATAGTGATATAAAATTTTGTTAGCTTACCTATTGCAGTAACTAATAATTTGATCTTCTGGTCGATTATTAGTTCGTTGTTATTGTATTGTCTTTCCGCCCAAAATAAGCCAATAATTGTTAGTGCTGCAGATCCTTTGCCTGAATGGTACGTGATATTGCAACGTTAATTGTAATTATACAATCGTAAAATGCAATCCTTACGACTTAGGTAACAGCGCAATCCAGGTATAATCATTGTCATTGGGCAATTTTTCATTTCAAGGGTGTGAAACGCAAAGTTAACACTGATGAAATTGACAATCTGGCTGGTAAAACTAACCGAGATAATATATATGTTGGCATTGCAGCAGCAGTAAGATTCCTAAGTCTGCCGCTAAATTCCTCCCGTGTTTTGTGAAAGAGAATGTTCTCAAGTAGAAGACAGTAACGAGCCTGGCAGCGACCAAATAAAACACCAAGCACTGAAATCCGTGAAATTTATGCATCCTCTCCGGAAGAATGAAAGCCGGAAAGAGAGTGGAGGGTTTGTCAACAAACGACGAGTTCATGACGATAACAGCTGACAACTTAGAAGTTTTCCGAAATGAGCATCTCGTGATCGCGACGTCTTATATATGTTCATTGTTATGCCAGCAACTTTGCCAGCCATTGTGCCAGCATCGCTAAGCGGGAATGTGCCGCTCACTTTGCCAGCCAAACTGTTCTTTGAGTAAAGTGTTTTGAGATCCGCCTCGAAAGTAACAGCTAATCGTCGCCTTTTGCCAGCCAAACGTAGCAAACACCGCTAACTCACTACGAGTAAGCGTGCACTTTAAAGATTTCCCGGTATTTGGTATTGCTATACGTTGATATACGTTAAGATGTGACGTTATTATGACTTCATGTTTATTGTTCTCCTTGTTTGTACCTATTGTTCTTTGTAACAATTGTATCTTGTTACTCTTTATACATGAAAAGAGACCGTCTATTCTAAGATTTAAATCTAAGTTTAACTGCTGATTTCTAATAACCGATCATCAAAGTGCACTCGATCTTACTGTTTAAGGGTGGCGTTGTACAAAATGATTATCTGGATGCGTTGTACAAAATGATTATCTGCATTTCTAAAGCGGGTACATTGTACTGCACTAATTGTCCGCTGTTTCGTTCCTGTCAATTATTTTTAGACGATTTACAAAGTTTTCGTTTCAGGATCATCTATTTTGGACGTTACCAGCTCCTTCGAAATGTGAACAAAGCAAGCCAACAAACCTACAGCTCTGCCGCTGTCACGACTTGGACCGCTTGTTTCCCTACATTACCGCCAAAGCTTAAAATATCGGTAACGCCACTTGGTCAGTGATGATTAAAAGTTGATGCAAAATTTTGACTTTATGTCCGCAGACAAAATAGAGCTATAATTTGAAATGTTTATTTAAACTGTAATTTTGGAAAGTTGGTTCGTAGGTGAGGGGATGCTATGTTGTCGTTTTTTTACTGATTACACTTAATTGCTAACAAATTTCTTATCACACTTGAGCTTGTGCTGTTTGGTGACAAGGCGGTGACATGGACCATATGCTATGAAAACTGGGCTACATGATCTTTTTCGTGCTTAGTCATAAATTTTATGTTATTAAACCCGAATAATTAATTTATTTCGTACCGGTGATTTAAACTTTTTATTTCCCTGAGATTTGTTATATTTAAACAGTTATGTGGAATAGTAAATATAAATAGTAGTCAGGCATTACGTTTTATGTTCGCCATAGCATTTCAAGTGCGATTAGTATTTTGTAACTGTATTTAAAGTTTGTGCCGTAGCTGAAGATGAATATAATTCAGGCTGATAAAGAGCACACTGATAAACTGAAATGCGGGGGCATAATGGTACATTATTATTAAAAAGGGTAAATTTGATTTAAGTTTAATTGAATACCACTCAATACTAATATTCGATATTCACTGTAACTGCACTGTAAGTGTATGATGCACTGTTAGTTTACTTTATTTACTGTACTCTATTTACCTATCTATTTTATTTACTGTAAAAGTTGTCGCAGCTCAGTGCTGTACGTTTCGTTAGAACGGAGGACGGATATGATCTCGTCAACTGCATGAGCTATGTAGGCTATTTTAATTATATTTGTAGGTCACGTGTTGTTTATAACAACATTATATTTATGGATATTCGTATGGGAGCCGGGTAACTGTTTCGTTCTAAAGACTATTTTTGATATGTATTGAGATTTACATGTTATTTTGTATCGATGAACACATCTTAATCTTACACGGCCATATTAGTATCAGTATTAATCAGTATTACAAATGTTTTGTAAAACTATAAAGGTATTACGCAAGTACGCGACAGCAATTTACTTAAACCTTATTGTATTAATGGCTTTCTCAAGCTGTGCAGGCGCCGGAGGCTGCAAAGCTATCGGAAATAATTTATAATCATCACAGACCTAACTAGAAGTAGATTGCTTGAACTAGAAGCTTCAAATGTAACAATTATTTCTATATATATTTGATATTGGGTGCAGTCTGAATTGTTTTCATCACATGACAATGAGGCATTCTTGCAACAGAATGAGGCATTCTTATGACATCACCGCGGCTCCTATCAGCTGTAGATTGTGTTTAACTTTTAGTTTAAGGTTCGAATAGTAATACGATTCATTAGAATTTGGATTCCATAAAAAATTATATGATCAAATTTAATGAAATGTTATTTTAAACAGAAATCGTTTTAGTTTCTTCCTTTCATTGTCTGCTATTTGTGGTATATACGACTACGAGTACGAGACTGATTTCATTTCGTCAAACACGTATACCCCTGTACTTGCTATGTCAACAAAGCAAGCGGTGCGCGCGCCCCTGGCCCATCGGGACGCGTCCGTGCAACTCCAAGTTTTGCGCTGAACTTGCCCTGCGTTTCGTCCAATTTTCCGCGCGCAGGGCACAGGGGCTGCCGCTTCGCGGCAGCAGGTCAGCGCGCGTCAAGCAATGTCTGACAATGCTAAACTAGCACAGGGATTTACGTGTTTAGTTGTCTGACTTTGTCCGACCCTCATTCGAAGCGAATACAGAATAGAAAATAAAATGTCCGGAGGGTCATTGTCGAGGTGTTACCCGACTCGCGCGCGGCTCGCTGCTTGCTGCTCTCCTGGCAAGATGGACGGGACATCATTTCGTATTATATAGGGTCAAGTTTGTCGAGATGTTACCCGACCCACGCGCGGCTCGCAGTTTGCTGCTCTCCTGGCTCGCAGTTTGCTGCTCTCCTGCTCTCCTAACGTTTCGTTAGACGGATATCATCTCGTCAAGGGTTAAGTGTGCGCACTGCCTTGTACGACAGCGCGTGCACCCTCCGGTCATAACATTTTATAGTCATATTGTTGTTTATTCGCTTCGCGCGGCTCGCAGTTTGCTGCTCTCCTGGCTCGCAGTTTGCTGCTCTCCTGCTCTCCTAACGTTTCGTTAGACGGATATCATCTCGTCAAGGGTCAAGTGTGCGCACTGCCTTGTACGACAGCGCGTGCACCCTCCGGTCATAACATTTTATTGTCATATTGTTGTTTATTCGCTTCGAATGAGAGTCGGACAAAGTCAGACAACGCGCTGCCGTTCAAGTGTTTAGCAATTACCCATGTTTGAGTTGCTCTATAACCTGAGCCTAGCCCTTTCGCGCGCGTCGCACGCGCCACCATAGGTGGCTTGGCTGGAAGCCGGGCCATCAGAGGTAGCTGCGTCGCAGCAGCCGCGCGCGGCGTTAGCACCTGGTTAGGTGGAGCTGAGTCGGCGTAGCAACGGGAGCCACATGGCCATGTTTTGCGAAGCCAACATATAGCCCTGTGGCTCGCGCTGCGCGCACCCTATTGTGAGCTTTTACGTCGCGCGTCCGTTTTTATTTCGCGCTAAGCTTGCACAGGGATATACGTGTTTAGCAAGGTCTTGCTAGGCTATGTTGAACTTTTTTACTCTGATCGGTTATTGATGAATCAACAATTTCTATCCCACTTTGGAGGCTTGTTGTCGAGGTGTTACCCGACCCGCGCGCGGCTCGCAGTTTTCTGCTCTTCTCGTTAGTACGTTAGACGGATATCATCTCGTCAAGAGGCTTGTATCCTTCCCTAGCTGCTAGACGTCGTAATATTATTTGTTCTAACAAGGGTATCCTTTCTACATGATACCATGTTATGAGATGTGTCAGAAAGTAGAAACGGCCTATTACTATTTATCCGCATCCGGAGCATTAGGGTGACTGAGTCATGAGTCATCAATCCTATCCATGCTGACACCAGTATCTGAAAGAGAATTAGGGGTTCTCCAACCCTAGTGTTTGTGTTGTACGCCATCATTAATACTTTTCAACTGGCGGTGTCTCTGTGCAGTCCCCTGCACGTCAGCAAGTGCGACACTTTTTAGTACCAGGCACCTACTGAGTGATGAGTGATATCAATCCTTCATAGCCACAGATGATATAATCGCTAGAACCACTTTGACGAGATTATATCCGACGAGATTATATTCGTCTATCGTTCAGCTTTAGCTGCGTGAGTCGGGTATCACCGCGACAAGAACCACTATTATCAATTTGTACGGTACTAGCGTACCGAGGATTCAAAGCTGGACATGTCACATGGTCTTAATATACAAAGATTCTGTTTTTAAACAGAAAACAAAATGACAATCTTTAGCAAGATGAAGAGGCACATACTTTGCAATAATATTGAATTGATAACAATAAAGGCTTAGAGAAATAAGGGCTGATAATTGTTAAATTTTGTACCAATCTCGACATCTCAATCCATCATTTCATTTCAAATTAAGCCTTCGTATGTTCAATTATCTCAAATTATAGCAGGTGCTTTCTGAAACTCATGGAAAGATTTAAGTGACAGTATTAGTTTAGTGTAGTTGTATAAGTTAAGTGTAGTTGTATGAGGCAAAAATCAATAACTAAGCTACAGTAGGACAGGTAGTATGGAACCTTGCTATTTATTTTCTTGATGTGGTTAGTTAACTTTTTCCAGCTGTTTCAGAGGAGACCTAAAAGTTTCAACTTCCAATTTTATGATCGGGAAGCTGAAGGGTATGATCTGTTCTTGTTGTGGATGATACTTAATATCTCTTAAAGGGATTTCAATAATTTCTCTTCTCTTGATAGAGACAACTGGATAAAACAAATAGTTTTTTTACAAGACGAAAATGGAAATCCAGTGATCATGATGCTGTTTGATGAACTTGATTGGTTTTATATCCTAATATTATTTATGGAACGATGAACACAATCAGCTATCATGCAATTTATGACTTACCCACTAGCTTATGAACTTGCAGTGACAACAGATTTTGATGCTTAGTGTAGCCACTTTTAAAATAAATCCTTGTGTTTTACATACATTATTGCCGATAAGATTGTCCCACTTATTCACCCAAGACTCAGTCAGTGGCGTAACGTAGCAGGTCTAGCCAATATGGCGCCCCTCGGCGATGAAAATGCGCCTCTAATTGGCGCCCCCTGGTTTAAGGGCTTACTGGGATCAATTTGTGAAAAAATGGCCGAAAAATCTTAATAAATAGTGAAGTTATTAAACCAAACAAGCGATTTTGCTAGTCGCGCAGTTAATCTTGCAAAATTGTCCCATATTTTTTATGACGATTTGGCGCCCCCTGAGGTCGGCGCCCCCTGGCGTAGCCGGGGTGGCCGGGGCATCGTTACGCCGCTGGACTCAGTTGACGATATTGATTGATAGCTTGGCTATTACAACTGCAGTGAACAAGATTTTTTATTAATATCTATTTAATGAAATAAATTCTTACAATGCACAGATGTCAAAATGAATCGCTGTAAAGATATAGAATCTCATCAGAATCCTATCACAAAATATGTTTGTGAAGAAAGGTAAAGAAAAGGGAGTAACAACACCATTATAAAACAATGTTAGTCAAGTGGATATGTGTGGAGCACTATATCTATATCCTTTTTTTGTTGCGCTATTTTGTTCTTGACTTGATTGGGTTCATCCTATTACATATTATTATTGCATTTTGAACTGTTTTTCGAATAAATGATCGAAATATGTTTTTCTTTTCAAGTTCTGAGTGTGGTTTATGATTTTATCCGATATTTACACATACAGGCTTCCCTACCGATTACAAACTGTCGCATTTATATAATGAAATAGATGTTAACTTTTTTAGCTATATAAAAGTTTTTTGAAGAAGTGAAACATCCACCCACTGCAGGTGGAAGCAGCATGCTTTGTCTAGAGTTTGGCGCCACGTAGTACCAGCTACCATTCCATGGAAACATTACAACAAGAAGATCGAATTTTCGGTTGTTTCTTACAACATCCTCAGCCAGCTCCTTCTAGAAAACAACAAGTAGGAATTAATTTCGGCATTCCACAGTACTGTAATGGAATTTTCAAAATTTAAATTCAAAACCTAATTTGAAACTTTTCTTTTTAGTGTTTTTCTAAGTTTTGATTTCGATTTTAAAAAAAGAACAAAAAAACTACAATTTAAGAAAAAAAACTACGGAATGTGTGTTATCATATACATCAAATAGCTATGATAACATCAAATTGTCTTAGGTATCTGTATAGAGGTATCAGCAATAGTTACTTGAAATCAGACAGATTCCAACTCATTATAAAAGAGCTTGAGTCGTACGATGCTGATGTAAGTTAATGACTCTTAACTTTTTCAATGTTCACAATTTTCATTTTGTCGTGCAAAACGTTTTCTCCTTTGTGGCCTGAAATCCATTACAATTATACAAAAAGTTGATAACTACAATCTCAAGTGATAAAGTGTAAGTGCCGATATTTTCAACAATAAACACTATCAGATTGTGTGCATACAAGAGTTTGATCACCAAAATAGAGAAATATTTGCGTCACACTTTGGACCAAAAGGTATTTTGTTGTCAACAGCAGCGCTGTGATAATTCTATGCTATTTTATCCTGATTTTGCTTAGTATTCATTTTTGACGGTCCAGTTCTCACGAAACTATTGATAACAAACGAAATCGCCCAGGTTTTGACAATATCTATCAACGAAAACCGCACATACCCTACCAAGAAAAAGACGATGGCTGTTTCATGATGTACAGAAAAGAGAAGTTCAAGTTGATAAAAGATGCGAGTTTGGGTCTTTTTAAAAGTAGTGAGGGACTTCTAGACAAGCCAAACTGTGCGCAGATAGCCCTCTTCGAGTGTAGTGGTACGGAATAGAATTTAAAAATGTGGT
Source organism: Mnemiopsis leidyi (assembly GCA_000226015.1). Lineage (NCBI taxonomy): Eukaryota > Metazoa > Ctenophora > Tentaculata > Lobata > Bolinopsidae > Mnemiopsis > Mnemiopsis leidyi. The sequence goes on from JH156065.1 coordinate 197,110, forward strand.
GGGAGAGGGTCAAATGGTCAGGACCTCTTGACCATTTGACCATGACACCCGGCTGAGACCATTTTATAATAGTCTCGTGGTCAACTTACCCTCCCTTAACTATTACATAAAATGTATTCATTGTACAGCTGAGTTTAACACAGAGAAAATATGTCATTTTCAATACCAACTATAAAACTCTTACTGCCATCTAACAATCTAACTTTAACTAAACTTTAACTAAACCTTAACTAAACTTTAACTGACGCTACTAGCACACTGACTGACACTTACAGTTTAATGAAATATATATCTCTCACTAACAGATGGTTCTCAACTGTGTGTTGCTAACACTCATCTTCTCTACAATCCTCGACGTGGAGACATCAAACTTGCACAACTCAGTCTTATCCTTCACCACATTCAACAGACAGTAAGTATTGTCACCTGCAACATTATATTAGTCAGTTGATATGTAAACACTCTAACAAGTTGTTATGACACCACAATAACAAGTTACTTCAACACCACAATAGCAAGTTGCTATAACATCACTATATATAGTGATGTTATAGCAACTTGATATATCAAGTTGCTAATATGTATAGCATCACTTGAGCAAGTTGCTATAACACCACAATAACAAGTTGCTATAACACCAAAATAACAAGGTGCTATACAGCAGCTCTTTAACATGTTAAAACTATAAAAAGTTGCTATATAGACAAAACTTTAACATGTTACAACACCACAATAGTCAAGTTGCTATAACATCACAATAGCAAGTTAGTACTAATAGTT
>JH156077.1:24323-35920 GCA_000226015.1 Mnemiopsis leidyi
TGTGTGTGTGTGTGTGTAGTAGTGTGTGTGTGTGTGTGTGTGTGTGTAGTGTGTGTGTGTGTGTGTGTGTGTGTGTGTGTGTGTGTGTGTGTGTGTATGGGTCTCTGCAATATGCTACACACATTACCAGTCACACATAAACGGCCATTGCTTCACCATTAAAACGCAGTTTTAGTCTGAAATGTATCTATCTTAATATTCAATCAAACGTTTACACAAGATCGTCGATAACTGCACAAATCTCGATAAATATCACCTCATTCTGAGCCGTTCTCAGCTCACTGAGCAGAGTGTAACAGTGTGTAAGTATGCAGTGTTTAAGTTTGGAAGTATGCTATGTTTAAGTATTTGTCGAAGTGTGGAGGGGGGTCGAGCGGAAAAAGTTTTACATATCATACAGAAACAGTGTGGTATTTTTCGCACGGAATTTAGAACGACTTACAGTGCACATTTTTAAGATTACAGGGGTTATATGACACATTGCTGTACTTTTCTTTTCGTTGTGAGGAGATAGGGAGCAACATTGAATCTGGTCCAAGTGATAATTATTGAAAGTCTTCAGAATCAGTACAGATATATGATGATAAGCTTTATTAGATCACTGGTCTAATAATGTTATTAACTTTATTCGGACTTTTGGGCCAGTAATTAGAAAGAGTACTTCGTCACGTTAGTGTGTATGTGTTTGTGTGTATGTGTTTGTGTGTGTGTGTGTGTGTGCGCGAGTGTTTACTGTCAGTAAATTAAAATCAACTCACCGCCCTTTACTGCATGTGTATAATATCACATTTTCTTTACTGACCTAAATCCTTCCTATGAATAATACTGAAATATTTTCATGAATAACAAGATTAAGATTTAGCTCGGCTGTTCAATAAAATTGATGTGAAAATTATAATGCATCAGCAGTTTTTCAAGAGTCCATTCGCTGTTTTAGTTCAAATATTGATTTTAGCTTTTAGTGATAACGTAAGAAATGAAACGAGAATTTTAGATTACGAAAATTAGATATATAATTAGGGGCTGGATCAATGAATGATAAATACAATATAATAACATTTTAGAAAAAACAATGAAAACTAATATCAGTGTTTGATATGAAAAAGTAAGTAAGGACTTGTGAGGCAACTACTTTAATTGTGTACGTTCTCAAGCTTACAAACTACAAAGGACCCTTTATTTATATGCGATATATAATTTAACAGCTAATTTTGTTCCTCAAAACACTAGAACTTATCACTCTTTCTTCAAAAAATTGGCCGACCAAAACCGAAATAAAATCTGTGTCCGAGGGTCGCATAAAATCCCTGAGTTCAACAAGATCAAGCAAATCTGAAAGATAAAAGTAAATCATTGGCAAACTTAAGTTCGTTTACCTAAGTTTGCTCTTCCCTGATGCCTTATTTAACAAAATTTAATGCCAAAACAAGACCGTACAGAAAAATTCAATTCTTCTAGAAAGAGTTGGAAAACCAAAAATTCTCGGTGCTGCAATATTATACTGCGTTACGCACATGTTTCAGCACATTCGTTAATAAGGATCCCGAGCGAGTCATCACTCTTTGTTACAAATCTATATCAAAAATCAAATCTCATTATTTCAAAATCAAATATTATATAACATTTCATTTATATTGGTTCATTCTTGCGTAGCTGTATCTGCTACAAAACGATTACAAATTTGGTTCACATTTTTTCTCACGTAAAAAGACAAATATCGCCTTGATCGCCCCAAACTCGTGAAAAATATAGAATTAGTTCGTTAGGGAGTTTTCAAGAAGGCATCATCAACAGAGAATAATCATTGCAGTTGTTGGCATTGTTATCAAGACAGTGATCAAGATAAATTAAGTAACATTTAAATTTATGGAATTAATCTCGATAGTAAGCTTTTTAGAATTATCCAACTCAAACCACTGTATCCACACAAGCGCACGTAAACATTCAAGATAATCACTTTTAAGTGTATTTACAGTATTGTTCGTAGTATGATTCAATTCAAAGAAATGTCACTACTTTTACATTTTATTCTAATCTATACGGAAAGTGAAATTAGATGAAAAAGTTGCTATCATGGTTTAAATAGTTCAGCAAATGTGCTTTAAAGTTGGAAAATGGACGGAAAGGCGGCGTGGGGTTGACCATTGACCAGGGAACAATTTTCACAGAGTTTTCACGCGTTAAGCTGTAAATATGGACGGCAAATCGTTCTGAACGATAAATCAGGGTTTACCGCGAAGGTTTTTAAACGCGTTTCACTACACTTTGCCGATAACTCATAACAAAGACAGAACTACAAAATAATTTAGGTCTACCGTAAAGAAAACACGTGATACAATATAGGTTAGAAACCTATACAAACTGGATAATAAAAACTGTACAGTTCATGAAAAATGCAAAAGTGCAAACTACTCACACACACGCACACACACACATTACGTTCACATTTTATAAGGAAGAACACCACTGATAAACCCAAGTACTACTGAAAAATAAGATCCAAGGGAATCACGATGGAGTCAAGATTGAGTCAAATGGTTGGGGCCTGAACAAAGAACCATTGAAACCTGACCTACCATTGCTTGTTTGTACTTTAAATGCTGAGCTAAAAACTTCAATTTGAAGCTAGACCGCGTGTCGGTGACGTCACGTGACAATTCTGTGACGTCACGCAAGACATGCCTGGTCAGATCATTTTAAAACAACTCAAAACCTCGATCCAGATCAAGCAAATAAAAAGTTCGGGTGCAGCATTACATTCGATAAAAACAATCACTCCCCAACACAAAAAAGTCTCTGAAGTTCAACCGCAATTTCCAATCAAAGAAACACCGCGTGACGTCATTAAAGTCACGTGACGCCAAACAACTCACACAACATTATAATGATCATACGGTATTCTCTTCCTGAGACAGTTGCGTGTACTTGGGTTTGGTGAAGGGGTTCCACACTTTGTGGTAAATCTGAAACAAGAAGAAAGACAAGGCAAACCCACCCAGGATATCCACCAAGTAGTGGTGATGAGAATACATGGCCGCCCACGAGATCAAGATCACGTGGAACAGTCCAAATTTCCACCCACCGTGGGCAACCCAGGATCCGTTGAGGAATATGATAAACGGAAAGGCGGCATGGAGGGAGGGGAACGAACCGTGGGTTACCGGAGCGTTAGAGTAAATCTCTCTGAAGAGCGGCTGTTTGATCAGCGCGTCTATACGTTGGAACCCGGCTTCGTTGTACGCGTAACTGATCAGATGACCATCGGCATCATAGACCGCTGATTCGTTAAACCATGGAGGTGAGGTGGGGAATAGAAACTGGAAAAGAACTGCTAAGGAGGCAACCGAGCCGCCCAACCACAAACCGCGCAGCGCAGGCTCTATCGTGTTTCCCAGTTTGGCTCGGTGGTAGTAACAGTACACAGGGTACCCGAACGGTAAAAGGAAGTGGGCGAGGTAGGGCGTGGCCGCGAGAACGTCTAATATAGGGTGTGTCCATCTGGAGACGACCTGGTGGGGCAGACAACCGAACAGAAAGTACTCGATAGCAGGGAGATGAGTGAAGGGTTCAGCCTGTGTCCGGTTAAAAACGATCTGCCAAAAGGAGAAAAACTGGAAGAAGGTCATGAAGAAGATAGCGGGGATGGTTGCTATGAGTGCGGTCTTCAGGGGGTAATCGCCTACGTAGATTGTTCCTGGCATCCGTGCGATGTATCTGAAGAGTTCTCCTTTCTTGTGACTCCACTCGGCTTCGGCGACGTCCCGCACAGACGTCGCAAAGCGCTCCCAAGACTCCCATATCTTTTGTCTGTTCATCAGTTTCGTGCCGCCTACTTTCTTGCCTTCATTCTTCTTACTGAGATCATGGCATAGTCGCATGACCTGCAAATAGAGAAAACAGTTAGATTGATTTGGCGGTTAAAAGGAAGAAAATGTGGCTATTAGAATAGTCACATTTCATCTTCATTGTTCGTGGTGTGACCATGGCGGTGATAATGATTTATGATTGTTTTGGGGTAAAAACATTATTGAAGCAAATGCCGTCTGGATCCAGTCATTTTAAAACGCTTGCAGGGAATCATGTAGTCAACAAATGTAATATATATTTGAGGATAAGAATTATGTAAAAACTAAATAAGAAAAACTTAAAAGGCAGGTACATCTTATCTTACTACTAGCAACAACGAATAATATCATGCCACAGAATGTGAGACGTGAGTAAGAAAACAGTGACAATATGGCGGTGAACTATAGAAGATAGCACAAAGCTATGAAGGAAAGTGTAATGTGTTCATTGTTCAATTTAGCCGGGTGTGAGACAATGTGTACCGACATATTTGGTACAGTGCAGCGGGAATACGTGCGTACGTGTACACATTGTACAACGCTGTACAACACTGAATAGCGTTAATACTTATTATTTGGTTTAACACTTATTACTTCGTGTTGCTGCACAATGTATATAGACCTGTGTGTAGAGAGTACTTTCTGTCAAGCTGAACATTCATTAAAACGTTTTGAGACAAAAATTCGACAAGGATGAAGGGTAATGTTCCAAGCACGATCTTCCATCCGGCATCCACCAAATACGTAATAACTTCTTTTTCCGGTAGACGGTAGTTTGTGTTGACTAAAAGAAAGGACATAGCAACAATACGCAGAATACATATGTTGTAAAAAGGAGGAGACAAATAAAAATTTGATTGTTCTTACGGTTTATAATAAGTTGGAATCTTAGAGGTTATTTTAGGAAGACCGGATGACACAAACATTGTCTGTTTTCAAAATAACTTATGACTACATAGAAAACTAACAGTCTAACCCGCCCAGGAAAACATATATGTTAAGCTCAGACTTGATCTCATTGGAGGATATATTTATCCGGCCCAGCAAGAAACAAGTTAAAAAGATAATTGACAGGTGGGAACAGAGGAGAAGGACAGAATTTAACCGTCACGCCAGAAAACACAATAAGGTAACAGGAAGACTTCATTAGGTGGCGTTGGCGCGATTCCACGTGCACGATAGGACGGGAGATGACTGGACGTCTCGCTGCACGTGCTAAGTGTGGCAAGGTGATATTTAACGTGAAGCTGTGGTCACGTGATCTGATGGATTAGCTGTCACGTGGTGTATTGGTGGATGGACACATTTGTTAATGTTGGCTAGGATTGGACCGTTGCCAGTAGCAGCTGCTGAGTAATAACAAATACTGGGCAGATATTTGTAAATCCGCTGATTGGTAAATTGTAGCTGATTAACCGTCAGAAATATTGATCAGTTACGACGGGAGGTATTTTTGATCGTCCGGTAAAAATCGGGCGACAAGTAGTTGTTGTTTCTTTAATGCATAATTGTACACAGAGCATCTAGTACATGAAATATGTATTTAGATGGATTCTATTTTAAGATGGATCATATTTTAATGATTGATCATTATTCGACAACACATAATGGCGTGACTGAGTGTACTTAAATGATACTAAGCAATAAGCATACTTATAACATAGTATGATGACATAAGACAGTACGTATGTCTATGTTACGAAGTATCAGGTGCTAAGGAATGAAGATTTAGTTATATGTTGTCGTAGTACGTGATTTCTACGAAACCAGATTCTAGGAAATTAGATTCTGAGAAAAAGGAGCGTTGTCCGGTAGGTAATTGTTTCATGTTCTTAGGAAAAAGATCAGTTGAAGTGACCGTGACCATGTAATTTACGGGGATGAGAATAAAGAAAGATGAAAGAAACAGTAAATTAAATTTTTGCATGAGACAGCCATAAAATGAAATCCAATTAAAAAATATAAAAAAACTAGTCCTAAATTTTCCTACAACAAAACTAAAACCAAGGATTAACGAATTACAAAAACATAACATCATCCTGAGAAGAGACGTGGACTTGGTCGACTCTCTGGCCACAAAGTGTCAACACTCAACACATTCCCACCGCGTCAACACTTTCAAATATAATCTCAACATTTCAAATACAACACCACCTGATCTCTCATGTGAGTCAACATTTCAGCGATGTAACTGTGGTTGTGTATTATGTAGTCACGTGGTGTTATACACACTGATACATTTTATACACAGTGTGTTATACATTACACTGTACATTAATAAACGATGTATTATACATTACACAGTACATTTATACACAGTTTGTTATACATTACACAGTACGTTAACACACAGTGGTAAATACACAGTGTGTTATATGTAACACAATACATTTATAGACGATGTGTTATATGTTACACAATATATTTTTACACAATGCATTGTACACAATACATATGTACACAGTTTACAGTACAGTGTTAATACATTTTGTACCGTTTAACGTACAATACAACGTGTACATAACGTTTATATTTTACATTATACATAATCTAATGTAATGTATTGTATAATGCGCTATCTAGAACTTGACACAAACAATTTTGAAACTTGGCAGCGAAAAATAACCTACACCAGCTTTATAAACAGAATTTAGCGCACTCACTTATCAATATGAACAAGAACGAGTTAAACCAAAAACTCATGGTAGTTGAAAGTAAGTAACAATTATCCTAAAAAATAGCAATTGAACAATAGGAGCTGTGTCGCTATAAACTACGCTACATGAATCTGACCTTACCACAAGCTTCAATATATATATCAACCTAACTGTAGAGAATAATATACTAGTTAATATGTAGGTAGGCACTACAAAACTCCAACCAAACAAAGAACTTCATTTTGGACAATCCACAACGAAATCGCCTTCCAGAGGATTCAAGAGGAAGCTCACATTAACAAGCGCGGTAGTTGGATGGCAGCCCGGCGGATCCGCAAGATAATTTCCACAGACGAAACTCTTATGCTTACATTATCACCTTGCCAGATCCTATCTTAAAACACATCTTTCTCGGATCTTGAGAGAATTACCATGTCATGTAATATGGCAAGGAAAATATCCGGATTTCTGCAACACACCACAATACCTCCACAAAAATTATTTAAGATATGATATATATATAGCTTACCAAGCATGGACAAAAGCGGAGTATACTATGAAATTTCAACGAATTGTGAAAGGTTCAAAAGTTTTATTATTACACAACTAGGTTATATTAATTATTTTCTACGCTATATAGAATGTAGATCTAAGGCTAGTCCACCATTTCACACCGTATCATTTACGTGATGCGCCGAAGCAGGATATACTGAGCAGAAACAAAAAAGATCTGTAGTACAAAATTACACTGCAGGATACAGTGAGCGGAAACATAAAAGATTTGCAGTACAAAGAAACAAAAACAACTTAGTACAGTTATTTTAGCTTCAAGCTCACACATTGATGTGAGCTAGATTGGGGAGGAACGGTTTAATACAAAGCGAGAGCTTGGTTTGTGTGGAGAACTGCTCATTTTGCTTTGTTTTCGTCACAGTTGAGCTGAAGTCACGTGTTCATTGTGAGTGTGTCTGATATAATAATTAGCGTTTTCTCCAGAAAATTAAACCAGGCCCGGAGAGACAATAGTTGTATGGAATAATTAAGTAATCACTAAGACGAGCGTATTCCAGACAGCGCTATAAAACCGACTAAGCTTAGTTAAGGAATTCACTAGAATTAAGGAATTCACTAGAATTAAGGAATTAACTAGAATTGGTAGAACCTGCTCGGAAGTTGACAGTGGACGGTTTTCATGCTATCCGGGGTAGCATGAGCAAAGTTAAAGTACTACCCTGGTACTATAGAATATTATACTATTATGGCATACTATTATGGCATACGGAGATACATTACTTATACTAATAACTAAGCGAGTAAAAATAACAAGAGGGCCTACTACAGAAAGCAACAAAAAGACAGAGTAATGTTGGTCACACTCAGTGTGGTTTAAGTAACAAAGGTCTTAATACAAGGAAGCAGACGCCGATCTTACTGCACTGTAGAATTAGCTTCTAAGGGGTGGGACTCTTGGCCTTGCATCGGGCCGTGTTAATAGCATTAAACAACAAGGAGACAGTTTTAGTGTATGTAATTTACTTGTATGTACCACGTAGGGGGTGTAATTATCCCTGCAATTATCTGTGTATACATCTCTGCTGGAAAAGCGAAATTATCTTGAGAAAGCGAAATTATCTTGAAGACCCTTTTGGCTAAGGTACAAGTTCCACCTAAACATGTGTCAGGACTTAGTAAACAAATTATGAATGACAGTGACAAAAACACAGCAAACATATAGCAAACCTTGACTTATCACTTCACAAATGTTACTGGGTCTACAACACTGCCAATAAACAAATGAGATCTAAACAATATTAAAAGTATAAACAACAGAAGACAATATAACACTACTGTTTCTAAGGAGAGACTAAGATCTTTAGATCGATGATCATACAATATCACTCTAACAAAGGAACTCTGAAGACAAGGACGCGGCAGTAGCTAGGTAGCAGTTAGCACATCTCTACGTTACAAGATTGATACACGTGACTCGAACCATGTCACGTGACATGAAACAGGTGTCATTTCAGGACAAATAGAGAAAGGAGACCTCGTATCTATGGACCTAGCAGCTGGCGTTGAAGATGGCAACAAAGTCACGCCTGAGCAGATCGCACGTAAACAGCAGTAGATTCTCCGCGACATGACGTGCAGCGTGACGTCACGAATTAATGAGTTGTCGAACTGAATCTCCGGGCAGTTGGCCGGGTCTCAATAAGGGACCCTAATTTCGTAACTCAGTGAAGTGTAACAACGGCATCACATGTCACATGAGTTAACTTGAACTAGACTACGGTATATTTAGGAGAGTAATATGTAGTTACTTGACCTGGTTTTATTCTATAGTGCAGCTCGAGAGTGGATATAAGGACAGCTCTTATTTCATGTGCTTAAAACGGTCTTGTGAGTTACAAAGTAGTTTAGTATAATTATTATGGGTTGATTATTTAGAGGTCGTACTAGTATAATAATTGTACGCGAGAGCAGTGAGACGCGTTTATTGTTCAGCGATTATTGTTCAGCGATTATTGTCGTGTGTACCCTAACTGCCCTGTCTTCCGGGTACTACAATAAATCCTCATATCTAACAAGTTTAAACAATACTGTATGAGTCTGACACACAACTCAGGGCAAAGTTTATAGCCATCATGTACTATGTAGTACACCTTTAAAGTTAATAGCCTTTAAAGTTAAAAGCCATATCATATGTAGCACCTTAGTCCTTAAGGTTAACCGAACATTCGATCCGGGCAGAACCACAAATCCAACTACAACCAAGCACGGACACAAAGCGTCAAACTAAGTTCGACTTAATCTGTCGAGTATCGCTATAACAAGTATCACGTGACACATCAAGTAATGATTATACAAGGTACCAGAAAGAGTCGTTACCCCTAGCAGCAGCAGTCGTGCTGGTAGAAATACAGGCGATTAGTTTGCAAGGTGGCGTGTCACAAACTACTACTTAGACGGTGAGATGGTAGAATTGTCGAGGTTTAGTCGGGTAGAATAGACGATAATTACCTCGGATAATTGAGTAATTGGTCGGAATAGAATGGGAGATAATCGTTCGCTCGATTATTGTTGAGCAAAGCGTCGCTTGTGATTCAGCGTCACGCCTAAACTCCTAAAGCAACTAGAGCAACCAATATGCATTATGCAGCGTCAACAATCGCATGAAAAACTTGGTGTTTAACAACTGAATGGTTTACACAAATGTCAGTGCAATAAGGCCCCTATTGTTTAAGTTTTAAGAATAAACAATATAGCGATGGGTGCTTAAAACACCACCCTCATGACGTTTAAACGTTAAAACAAAAGCTAATGTGTTATGTGGACTATAGCAGGGACCTTTAAATAACTAATATTATGATCTAACGATTGCCAGATTAATAGAGACACTGTTAAATGCATAAAGCAGGTCTGTCATTCTAAAGAGAATCTGAATTAAAAATGCGACTACATAGAATCTGGAATTAATGAAGTTAAAGGCGACTTCAAAACGCGAAGGTAATTTTTTTATAAATAGAATGTAAATTACAAGTTACAACCAAGGTCTAACCATAATATGTAAACTACTATATTAGCAAAGTATTACAGGAATATAGGAAAAGCTATTTAACAAAGTAAATGGAGACTCAAATATAACAATACCAACAGCCCTCAGCTGAAAATGTAGTACACTATGTAAATATTCAGTCTAGACTTGGAATATTTGAGAGAAATTAGAGACAACATTGCTTCTGAGGTGGCCCGCGGGCCTGAGTAGAACTTGGGCGACTAAATTCAAGTGGCTAAGTGAAAATATCTTAAGTTTTTTCGCAGAATGAGAAAACAAGAAAGGGGATGAATTTAAACTAAAATAGGAAACGAAAAATTTAGACATTCTACTGAACTAAACACAAGTTACTCGAGCAGATACTACTACAGAGATTACAACAGATACTACTACAGCAGATACTACTACTACTACTACTACTACCATAATACTACTACAAATTATTACTACCGCCAATATAACAAAGACGTGTACGTATCAAAACGTGGCACACTTATCAGGTTCCACCAGCTTGTCAACACCTGACGTATCAGGGGAGGGGCAATGTCTAAATGTACACATACATACACAAATAGACACACGCGCGCATGCACGAACACACGCACACGTGCACACGCACGAAAACACGCACACATGAGCACGAGCACACAAATACACTAACACAAACACACACTCACTTATTTAGAGCTCAACTAAAGATAACTGTCGCATGTTTGAGAGACAGATGATATGAGATGTATGTGATATTGCGTCAAGGCGCTGCTGCAGTGCTGCAAATTGTGTCCTAAATGATATCGCGATGTTAGAGATAAAACTAATAGTTATCATATCGACCTCTACAAGAAAATGTAACAACGCCAACTTTAAACCATGTCCCTGTACTAAGTGCAACACTCAAAGTAGATCAGACACAAATTAGGTCGATTAACCAAAAGTTAGAGGCAGTTCCCAAACGACAACAATGTCACGGTGCACGCCTCTCAGCACGTCAATCACGTGACGGTGTGGACACGTTCACGTGATAGGTTTACTCGGTCAAATGAGGTAGTGAGGTACAAACACAATAATTTAGACTTGCGCACGCGTTGTCATGGTAACTACCTGTCCCCTGGCTACCATACTCTCTTTCTCTCTCTCTGTCTCTTTGAATAACTTAGTTCTTACAGCCAAGCAATAGTCTGATAATAAAGAAGTACAAGAACAGTTCAAATTTCTTAAGAACGATTGCAGATCGACGTTCTAGAATCTAAAAGAATAGACTAGAGTATTCGAGGAAACCCAGAGAAATAATCCACGTAGAAGAGAGCAGCTGGAAAAGAACTCGAAGAACAAAATAACGAAGCGTAACAACAAGAAGTAACAACAACACAACGACATAGGGAGACCACCATCTGGTAGAACAAAGATCATCCATCATGACCAGCAACGAGCGAGAGAGAGAGAGAAAAAGAGAGAGAGAGAGAGAGAGAGAGAGAGAGAGAGAGAGAGAGAGAGAGAGAGAGAGAGAGAGACGAGAGAGAGAGAGAGAGAGAGAGAGAG